>JAHWFO010028509.1:0-71636 GCA_023313115.1 Rhysida immarginata | reverse complement strand
CTGCCGCCGCCTCCACCATAAAGAAGAAATTAACGGAAGCTGATGCCCTTATCGTCAAAGCCGACAAAGGAAACGCTTCCGTTATCCTCTACCGATCCATATATGTTTCCAAGGTCTGTGACTTTCTTTCATTCAATAATTTTATTATCTTGCCCTCCGATCCTACCCTTAAATATCATTCATCTATCATCTCTGCTGTAAACAAATCCCCCCGATTTAAATACCTCTGACACCTTATTCCACGTAACCCTCGCCCTCCTACCCTTAATGCCCTCGTCAAAATCCACAAGCCCAATATGCCTATAAGACCAGTCGTTAATTACACCCCCGCCCCTGCCCATCGCGTTGCTAAGTCCCTCTCCTCATTTCTTTTCAACCTTAAACTATTGCCAAACACCTATAATATCCAAAATTCCATTACCCTTACTGAATCTCTCTCCTCCTTCCACACTAATGAATACCTTTCCCTCATGTCACTTGACATTACCAACCTATATACTAACATCCCAGTCCCAGAAACCCTCTCTATCCTTGGAAACCTCCTGCTCTCATCCTCCTTTCCCGCTCATAACTACGTCGACCTAAACTCTATCCTCACTGTCATTTCTAACCAGAATTACCTTTCCTTTAATAATACCTTCTATTCCCAACCGTCCGGTTTAGGAATGGGGTTCCCTTTAAGTAGCTTTCTTTCCGAAGTCTTCCTCCAGAACCTTGAACTCAGCTTTGTCTCTCCCCTCCTCTCTAACTCCACCATTATTTCATACTTTCGATACGTTGATGATATCCTAATTATTTTTGATTCCCGTTTTACTTCACCTGTTGACATTGCTAACCTTTTCAACACTTTCTCACCCCACATCCAGTTCACCTATGAAACCGAATCTAACCGCTCTCTTCCATACCTCGATATCGTCATCACTAATGACCCCTCCAACCACCGCTTTTCATTCTCTGTCTACCGTAAACCCACCACATCATCTAATTTAATCCATTGTTCCTCTTCACACCCTCCTATCCATAAACAAGCCTCCCTCCGTTTCTTCATCGACCGTGCCCTCAAGTTACCCCTCAGTCCTTCTTCCCGTGCCACCGAATTCCGAACTATACGCACCCTCGCCTTAAAAAATGGCTACACAACTTCCACCTTCTCCCGGATTCTCCAACGAAGAAAACTTGCCCTCTCCAACCCTAAACCTCCTCAACCATCCCCATCCAAAAAATGGGTGTCCTTGCGATTTATCAGCCCTCAATTTTACCGCCTTTCCGCCTTCCTCTCCTCATTCGGCCTCCAAGTTTCCTACCGCTCATCGACCCCATGCTTTCGCTCTCTTAATCCCCCCATCCAAACACACACCGACAATTTCTCCCGTTCCGGAGTTTATAGATTAAACTGTGGATTTTGCGACAAATACTACATAGGCCTATCGATCCGCAATTTCAATAAACGATTCAAAGAACACATGGACTCCTACAAAAAACGAGATAATAATTCACACTACGCGATCCACCTTGCCCGCACGGGACACGCCCCCAAAGAGCAAAGTGAAATCATGACCATTCTCCATCTATGCAACGACCCATTCAAGACTGCCACTCTCGAAGCTATTGAGATCTTTAAAGCTAAGATCTCCTCTCCAGAGCATCTCCTCAATTGCCAAACCGTTTTTGACATTTATTCAATTTTAAATTCTTTATCCGATATCTTGTAATTTTTCAAATTTGTATATTCACTTTCCTTTCCATTTTTTATTGATACCTTAGTTTACGTTAACTCCGGATGAGTCTTCTTCTAGGTCCGCGTTTTCAATTTTGTTTGTGTTATGACATCACTTTTTCCTTTATATTTCAATTAATTTTCCTCTCAAGGTTTCCTTATAATTTCACTGTTATTGGTTCCTTATCCAACCATTCTCCTTTCAATGTCGCCACTGTACACTTTATATTATTTACTATTTGTTATTTCTTCATCCAATCATGTTCTCATTCTGTACCATATTTTCTGTATATAAAGGCTTATGTCCTCTTGTGTGTATCCTTGAAAAAGCCGGGAATAAATGGCGAAACTAGTCGGAAACTCTGTTCTCCCTTTGTTGTGTTGTAAAGTCTCTACCAATTTTATCAATTTTAAAATAAGCGAGGCTTCTAATGTTATCACTCATAATGATAAATATCACCCATCAATTATTTTAGCACTTCCATTAGTGAATGATTTTAGATGTTATGATGTGATTTTTAGATATGATTTTAGAAACGCTAATTTTTTAAAAATTTATGAATCTCTGCGTGATATTGATTGGTCATCATTATACTGTATGAAGGATACAGAAGAAGCGGCTGTTTTTATTAATGAAACCTTAATTGATAATATACGTAAATATATACCATATAAGAAGTTTGATATATTAAATAATGGTTCATGTAAATACCGCTTTCCTGATAGAATTAGGAACATATTTAAATTGAAGAAAAAGTTTTATAACCTTGCAAAAAAAAATACAAATAAATCATATAAAGATAAATATGAATATTATAAAAAACTACTTAAAAAATAATTAGGGAATGGGATGTGAATAAGATTCACAATATTGAGAAAAATATTAATATTGAACCAAAAAAATTTTGGAATTACTTTAATAGAAAGAGGACATCATCAAGCAAGAATACATTTGAGGAACACTATAATATTTTAACTCCAGCTCAATTTGTGGATTGGTTAAATTCAAAAGGTATTTTAATAGAGGGCCTGGCATATACACAACATTCTAGAAGTGCTGAATGTCAATATCAATGGTCGCATATCGATAGTGATGACCTTATAAAAATAGAGAACATTGAAATTATCGATATACTGAGGGCTATACAGTCATTAAGTCCTCATTATGTCGACATTAATGATATCCCACTTTATATTGTTAAAGCTTGTAGTGAATTAATTGCTACCCCACTAGCTTTTCTAATTAACCTATCACTGAGAACTGAAATTTTTCCAACATGTATGAATAAAACTCATCTTATACCTATATTTAAAAAAGGCGACTATAAGGACATTCATAATTACAGATTTGTTAGTAAAACCTCCTTTATATCTCGAATATTTGATAAAATAATTTTTTTCAAATTAAGCAAACTTATCATGAAATACTTACCTGATTCTCAACATGGATTTGTTAATAATAAATCCACATTAACTAACCATTTAACAATCATTGAACATATAAATAAGGCTTTTCAATCTTCGAAACAACTGGATTTAATCTCTATAGATTTGTCCAAGGCATTTGATATGGTGGATACTGATCTACTTTTATTTAAGTGTGAAGCATTTGGTATCTCAAAAAATATTCAGAACTGGATATATTCTTACCTTTCAGGTACGTCTATTAAACTTAAATATAAGGGGAACGTATCATTATCTTTTTGTCGCCGAACAGGGGTTCCTCAGGGTACATCCCTGGGGCCATTATTGTTTAATTTTTTTCTTATTGATATTATGAACTCTGTTGATGAAGATATCGGATTAATTATGTTTGCTGATGACATCAAGATTTTCAAAATTGTTTCTAACAAACAAGATTGTAGATACTTACAGAGTAATTTAGATAAATTAGTCTTATGGATTAAAATGAATAAATTAAAAATTAATACTAACAAATCTATTTCAATTACGTTTTCACATAAAGTCATGCCAATTTATTATAATTATAAAATTAATAATATTGAATTAACAAAAGTTGATAAAATATCTGATCTCGGTATTATATTTGACGTTAAAATGAATTTTGATAACCATGTTAAAACAGTTACAGCTAAATTAAATAGATCAATAGGTATGATTATTAGGAAGGGGCAAAATTTCACAGAAATTAGGACTTATAGTAGACTTTACAATGCTTTTATTAGACCTTTGTTTTTATACAATTGCATTATTTGGTTTAAGGGAAAAGAAACACATATTCATCCAATACAGGTGGCAATAAATAAATTTATAAGATATGTAGGTTGGAAATTCAAAATTGAATATCATAGAGTTATGGAAAGTATGAGGATAAATTTGGTCTACCATGAACTCTTAATACAAGATATGATTGCATTGTTTAAAATTTATAAAAATGGTTATAACTGTACTAATCTCTTATCACAACTTAATTTCTTTGTTCCACCTCGACCAATTAGAATAAAAAAAACATTTTTTACATATCGACTTACCACTGATTATCTCAGAGGTACATTTTTTAATAGAGCACAATCATTTTTTAATTACTATTTTAATGATATTGACCTCGGTGACTGTAATTTTGAGCATTTTAAGAATTTTATCAGTAATACAATTGTTAATAGGAATTAATTTGTATCATATTATACTCTATTTTTATATCATAACGTTATTGTTTATTTGCTAAGTTACTTTTATTTATCTATTGTATTTATTATAATACGTTTTGGTTTAGTTTGTTATTGCTTGTGATTATATTATTTATTTTACCTGTAATTATTGCTCGTTTTGGGCTTATGCCTGTTGAGCAATATAGTAAGAATATATTGAAATAAATTGATTGATTGATTGATTGATATTTTAATAAGTAGTCTGACGGCTACTGCATTAGAAATATTATCAACATGTCTATTCATCCAAAATTCAATCAATGGAAAAACTCCAGCGGAAAATAATAACTCCCTTGCATTTGAAAAACGTTGATTCATGACTAGCACCGGAAGTATTGTGTAATTCAGAAGGCGTCCGCTAGGTGGCGATCCCAGCATTAAGTACGGGATTAGCCTGGGATATAAAAGCTAGATCAATCAATATCAATACTTTAACCTATTCATGGTTTCTTAATTGAAGAGTTTACGACACTCGTGACTGTTCCAATGCTATCAGCGCGTACGGAAGTAGATGGCACTTCGAGCAATCTATGCTTCATTTATCAAATTTCTATGAACCATTTTGAATCATTTATTTAAGATAAAAAACTTAAAATTTATAACTACTTGTGCTTTTAAATAAAGATCGATAACTTATGCTTTTATATGTTGAATTCTATTGTAATCTTATTATTTAGAGCAGACTAGAGTTCCTCGAAATAAATATTTTGTTTGGGCACAAATGGCGACAAGCCGCTCTCAAATGATTGGCTACAAGAAACTATGGCTAGACCTGATTGGCTTACAAATGATTCGGGGCACAACATGGCAGCAACATGCTTGCCCAGTTGTCGCAACCCTTAATTATTTCGAGGAACTCTAGAGCAGACTTTGATGTTTTGCCATCTGGTGGTCACAATAACAGCGGGATCACGTTTAAACAACATCTGTCAGGGGGTGTTAGTTTAAATGGGAGTTAATATCACAAATATATCGCAACTTACACTATTACATCCTCATGAGTTTCGTGGCCAGTTACTCAGAGTAACGTTTTCCTGTGAGAAAAGTGAAAGCGACTGGGGAGAGTGGCACCCTCTTTTAAACAATATTCAATTTTGCGTGGTGGTACTATTTCAGCGATATTTTAACACGTTTTAAACAGATGAATTATCATTTTTGTAAATACAGTAAAACTCCTCCAATCAACACCACCTAGAGAACAGGTGGCGTTGCTCCAATCCGGACTTGGCTCTGCCAGCACCATCTATCTCAATTAGATATAGAGGGTGCTGACTCTGCCCTGGATAGATGTATACTCTGATCTGAGTCACTTTAATTTTCCTCTAAGCTAATGGGAAATGCTGCTGCTGCTGCTGCCCAGAAGTACCCGTGTTCGTTGTATTATGCAGGGTGATTCAAAATGATGTCCGGCAATACAAAATTTTACTATGCATTTATTTTATAACAAACTAACCAGACCGGGTTTAAAATGCAGGAAAACTCAAATATTTTTAACCTTCCCGCAATTCAGGAATTGAGGTGGCGCTTGTGTCGCGAGGAAAGTAAAGATGGCGGCTGTGACTAAAAAGGCATATTGCGTCTTGGAGTATGCAAAAACAAAGTCTATAATTTTAGTCCAGGGGCATTTCGTAGGCAATTTCATAAAGATTGCCCCACTAAAAGCGTCCGTAAGTGCTATGATCAATTTCTGGAAACTGGATGTCTTTGCAAATGCAAAAGCACGGGACTAGTAATGGCAGACATGCTGAAAGGAGTTTGGTATGATATTGACTATCTTGACATTATCCGGGTGACTCGAGGGAGTCACATAGAACATTTGTAATGCTAGAATCAAAAACTATTTGAATTTTCTTGCATTTTAAACCCAGTTTGGTTAGTTTATGTTATAAAATATATGCATAATAAAATTTTGAGAAATGTTGACCTGAAAAAGCACCAAATTTGTGGGACTGCAAGAACTGAAAAATTAGCGCTACAACGACTGGGGAGGGGGGTGGGGGTAAAACGCACTTCTATCTGACGAATTTCAAACGACACTAGCATATAATACACGGTAATATATGTGTATATTCAGTATTATACGCTAGTTCATTAGGTCATAGTTCGTTTAAACTCATTCTCCCCCCTCCCGCCATGCCTGGTGACAGAAAAGTCAATGGAAAACTCAGGAAAAAAAGCAAATTATATAGTGTATACCTGTATATACAATAAAAAAAATGGGGATCGCATTCATTAAGATAAAGAGGCCTATAATGAATCAAAATGGCATCCTATATTTTTTTGTATTAGCTCCTATATTTTTTTTATTTCTCACTGCGAGGCCTGCAGATGTTGCATGACTCTCATGTTGTAGATCCTTTTCTCAGTGTATGTTTGCATGAATGCATGGGATTGTACTTGAGGGAAATTTCTGAAAGAGTCAAAGATGTATGCTTGTTTGTAGGGGATATAAAGAATATAATCCAGTGAGTGCCTAATTTACTGAAATCTTCAGTGTTTCCAATGAGCAAAAATGGGTAAAGTTGTGTAAGATGGTCAATGAAAGTCGGATGGATGCGTTTTGCAACTGGACGAGTGAATGGATCTCTCTCAAGTGTACTACATAACTGTTGTGTATCCATCAAACTTAATTCGTGAAATCAAAGCTGGCAACCTGGTCTTTATTGATTTCCAAAAGATTTTGAAACTGACAATATGCAATCAGATTCACAGAGTTGGCTAAAAGGTCGGAGAATTCAATTTTAATACTTAAAATACCATTACATATAAGGTTGTGATGAAAACAGAGGCTAAAGGACAAATGTTTACAATTCACTTTTGCTTAGTTTATTTTTTGTAGTCCTCTTCGTCTTCTTCTTCTGACACTTTTTTGACTTTGTTGTGGCATGCACTTCAGCATTTTTCACCTTGTATTCGACAGGAACTCTTCCAAGCCTTTTACCCTGAGTCTTTTTACAAGTGAATGAGTTGGTTTTGAAGAAGTTCATCTTTTAACACGTCCTTTACCTCTCTTGAATCCAGCATGCCCTGGGCGCCAGTCTTGATATCTTGATATACTGACAGATGATGCAAAATGAAATAGGTTTGTGAATACAGATCTAATTCCACTTCCTCTCAGAAATGCAGTGCCTTTGAATATGGGTAATCCATCCCCCTCTGATCTAATATTAACGTAAAATCGCTTCTTGGATATAATGGTAAAAGATGTGCATTTTGAAGGGTTTTTTCTTTGTAAATCAACAACAACAATAACGGAGATGACAATTCAGGCATCTGTAGTCTACAACTCTTTCTTGGAGAAGTGTAATTTCACAATCGTTTAACTTGATAAAAACGAAAGCAAATCACCATGGCCTGAATGCAGCAAACTCTTTTATGCCACTGACATCTTTACATAATGGAAAGTAGTCAGGTGAGATAAATCACTTCTCGTCTAGTATGTGACACAGGAATGATTTGTAAGAGAGAGGCAAACGCATTACTCACAACCTAAGGATGAATGATGTCTGTATACAGATAATTATCATGTAGCTATACCTCGTGTAATTGATTAACTTAAGAATAAAATTAAACTCTTTTTCTACAACGAAACAGGAATTGAACAAACATAAAAAGAAAAAGACCGAAAATAAAATGAAAAAATACAACCTGAGTCTGTATACCTCGTGTAAGATCGATTGAGACTAAAACTGTCCATGTTAGAAGTGTTGGTTTGCAAACACAATGTGTGACACAAACCTTCACTAAAACTAATGTACCCTCTGTGCATTTGGTATGAAAACATTTGTCTGGTGTGAGAATGTTGTTGTAAGAAGATTGTTCTTTTGGCAGATTTAATTTGATCAACATCTCAACAACGTCTCTACGATTATCGTAATAACCCTTGGGAATTTTTAAGTCGAGTTGTTCTCAAGTGGGCTTAAAATAATAGCGCTGATGAGTCCATCATTTGTGTCATTTAAAGTCATAACTAATGGAGTCTGCAATTTCTTTTTCAGGAACCAGTGAGGTGTGAAACCAATATTAACATCAGTTGGGAAGTAGATGAAAGGCTCAGTGAAACCACTAAACTGCGCAAAATCACCAGCCAACTATGTCATTTGCCTTTAAAGGACCTTCAGACTTGCTTTGTAATTTGAAATTTTATAGTTCAACAACCCTTTGGTACAGAGGTGTCAACTTGGGATAGCTTAACAAAGAGTGTCTAACCCACTTAAACAGGGAATCATAATCCGCATTTATAGAAATTAACCCCTCAAAGAATTCATTTGGAGTGATATTAAACAGTTTGTAGAAATCTTGTATATTGAAACGAATCCCTACATTTAGAGGCAAGCCCTACTGACATTGTGGTCTACAGCAGGGTCGTGGTAAAAGAGAATGTCTTTCAAAAAGGACTGTAAAACTGATTCGACTTCGGGTGTGGAGTCCATTACGTTTGTAATTCTGACAGGTGGGACAATGTTGAATTCACTTTGTTCCTGAATGACATCGTCTTTAAAACCAATTTGGAAGCATTCTTTATAGCAGTGATGTTCTTGTAAAGGGCTGTAAAATGCGTTTCCTTTAAAGCAACTTCCCATCTTTTTTGAAAATGTAGCATACGTGGTAATTGAGTGATAAAATGGGCTACTGTGTTTACATTTTTTTTTTCGCTTTTAGACAAATTTGAAGGCAGTGTAACTTAGAAATCCAAGTTTTTGTACTTGATTGTAAACCACATTTATTACTGACTCACTGCACAACCCATCAAACGTTTAATGGGCTGGCCTCTTGAACCCAAAAGTTTACACTGTCGGGGTAACCTAACCTTTCCACAAAAGCTTTGTGAACCCCGCGTCGTGTACACCATTGAATAATCTCTCAATGTTAAACACTTGGGATTTTTTTCATGCATTGTAGTTCTAGTTTGCAGAATATACCTGCGACCTCATCACTGTCATAATTTTTAATTTTATATACAACCAGTTATCGTAAAATGATTTTTGAAACTTTGAACACCTCCTCTGTCCAGTTCCGTAAATACCCTTTGTTAAACCATTTCCCCCCTGTAAATATGCATGTAATCAACAATTTTATGCCTTGGTGTCGTCTGCGGAGTTGCACTGTAATCGCGGTGCTGTTTTAATCACAGAGCTGGCACATTTCAATCGTTGACATCTGCTGATGTAACACCTAATGACCTGTGGATGCATGTGTTGTAACTACAAACGAGGTCAGGTACGATGTCTATGTATCTATGTTTATTAGAAAAAGTGAAAAATTTAAAAATCTGCGTTTTCAGGTTTCCGTTTAATCGTTCCACCAATGCACCTTTCAAATCTTTCCACCTTTGCAGCTTTCAAATCTCACTGTAGCAAAGAAATCAATGTTGAGCTCTTTAAAATAGTCTTGAACATGTTTCTTTAAAAGTTTATTTATTGCTGTGAAAATACTTTGAAAAGCTTTCTAAAGCTCGATTCTCGTCTTCGTTTTTAGAGGTACAACCCAGGCGCATTAAGAGGACACATCAATGCAGGTAAGAAAAAATTTATATGCATTGTTCTGCTTTGACATATACATGTAAATTTACAATGCTCAAGTCAACCAAATCCATTTGAAATTACTCAAATGAATAACTTCGCAAATAACTACGTGGCATGCCATTGTAGAGATAACTGTGGCATGAACTGGTTTATGCCGTATATAAGCTGGCATGCCACGTAGCCATTTGTGTATATCTTTTTCAGAATAATTTGTTTGTTTAGCTAAACCACGAACGCCATTAAACCCAGCTGATTTTTCAGGGTTGGAAAATGCTTCGTCCATGTCAAACAGTTAAAATAAACCATTTGCGGTCTACAGTTGTACATAAAATGTTTGCGAGTTCAGTCATCTGTTCCCAGCTTTATCATGTCATGATGGCAATAATCTGTAAACTGAGACCAGGCTGAAATGTAAAAAAAAAATTGAAAAAAAAACAAAGCGAGCGCCTTGAAACAAAGCAGTTAATTAGGGTAACATGTAAAAGAACTGAGGAAAAATTCGAGTGTCTATAAACCCATAGAAAATTAGTAATTCAACAAAAAATGTGTTGTGGACTAGTACGGCTTATTCTCTCTCCGAATCAGTGATATATAAAGCTGGCAGCTTCTTAGTAGTATTGGTACAGTCTAGAAACTCAAGATCTCTTTTGCTCTGAGTCATTGCGCACCAGCACTATGGGCATCATCCAGCATCATGGGTAGTATTTATTATAGTTAAAAATATAATAATGATAATAGAATCCGACTATCTAGGAAACTGTGGAAATCAGGCAATTATTTAAGAAATAAATAATTATTTTAAATCTAAATACTCTTTCTTAACCAAATCCATGAAACCTGATTCCTTTGCTTTCATGGAAAGGAATAAAGAGCATAATTTTAAATTCTGAAATTCCTCACACAATTCAAAGATGAGTTCGAAAAGCAATAGCTTCTATACTGCATTTGAAGACAGCGGATTTGATTCCAGAACGTCTTCTCCTCTTCTAAATCAGTGTCTTCCATGACAAGGGGTGCTCCTAAGCAAACAAGAGAAGAGAGAGAGACTATTTTACTACCGCTCTTGACAAGGAACCAACTTGAACTGAAAATAAAAACTTGATTACCTATCTTAAATTTAAACTTAAACCATAAATAGAATCGAAAAAAATGAGTCACCATTCTATTCGATCTATTTTTCCCATCTTTTTTGCCACTTTCTAAAGCAGGGATTCTCGGAAAACAATTCCTGGGGACGGCATGTGCCTTCACAGGAGTTATGCAGTCACTCCGGTGTATTTCTACATAATATGATACATTACTAATAGCTACAACAAACTGCCATGCTGGTCAGTGGCATATGGAGGATAAATGGCGCCTGTGGCATGGTAAGCTTATTCATTTTTGTGCCCTGTGGCACGCCTTTCCCACCCCAGCAAAGATATCAAGACTGGCGCCCAGGGCATCTGCCCTATCTGCCATACCCTAAGAAAACAAACTTTTTTAAGGTATGCCCCCTGGTATTAGTCGCATTTGAGAATCCTCTTTAGACACATGGGACTCATCAGTCTCGCATAAATAAATGCATGGCAAATTTTGAATTATCCAACCTTGTGTAGTGAGAACGTGACTAAGTTCGTGACCAACGATCGATCCTAACTGACCGTAGTTCATGCTCCTATAAATAAAAAAGGGCCATTGAAACTGGTTTGCTGAAGAAATTTGAAGCATAAGAACATGGTCTACATTTTTATTCTTAATGAAGGGAAAGCAATAAAACAATTAAAATAGCAACTTACAAAGGTGCATGCAAAGCGAACATTGGGGCCAAAAGAAGACCGACTAGCACGACTAAAAAGAAAAAAAGGGACATTAAATAAAGACAATATGTTATTGTAGATTTTTTTATATATACAATATCTTGATATATCGCTTAGACATAACATCATACTTAGGATATTGTGCCAGTGGTTGTAAAAGGCATCCGCCATCATAGGAAACTCTCTCCATCTAATATGGACAAAAACTATTTTAAATCAAGTGTTCTCTAAAGAGCCATTCCATGAGAAATCTATTAATTTGGTGTTCGACCATTTCAGATCTTTCTACACCATGGTTAACACTATCATTGAGAAGTACAGAACAATTTTTATTTTATTTCTGTCTTAATCCGGTTTGAATTTACGCTGATTTTTCTTCGCTGCGGCAGGGTAAAAAAGGGCCTTGAAAGGGTGTAGAAAATAGCTACCATTTTACTCCCTTTAGAGGTAAAAACTTCCGGTTTTCATTACCATTAAGAAAACATTACAGCTTTCAGAAAATGTTTAGGAATGTCTGAAAATCTTTTTCCATTATGGAGTTAATCAACCTTAAAATTAGCACTATTCGCGAGGAAACTCGTTATTTTTAATGACCTATTAAGGGGACTGGAGGATGTAATGACAAGCTGTGAAATTTTTCTGAAAATTATGGACAGGGTAGATTTCAAAAGTGGGGAAATAAAATTTGTGTTTCGTACTCTTTCTTCTTAATTTAGGGTCAAATTTGGAAAGTTTTCCATTTTCGCAGATTTCAAGATCAAATATCTCAAAAGTGGGACCAGATAAAAATTTTATTTTTTCCACCAAGAAAAATAACAGTACTCAACAAAACCTGCAAGTTTCACTTTGGAGATCAAACGGCTTTAAGAGTTACAGGTTCTCAAATATATATTAAAAAATGGTCATAAGCAAGTGCTTGGAAATACGAAATAAAAATTTCAAAATGAAAAATCGAGATGTTATTTATGGTTAAAAATAATTTTATTCTGTTACATATAATAGAATACAATTTATTCTATATTCAAAGCTAGATGTAAAATGAAAAATGTAAACAAGAAACAAGAAAGGAAGGAATGAAACCACTATTCCACATAAATGAAGTTTATAGATTAAAAATTCATATGTCAGAGCTCTCTGTCTGCTTCTCACCTGTTTCTCACTGATGGAGACAGAGAGTTCCGAAATGTACATATAATTTTTTATTTTTAAAAATTCATTTATGTAGAATAGTGGTTTCTTTCCTTCCTTTCTTGTTAACCTAGTGTCCACAGTTTTGGCTGTTTATATATAAGGTGTAACAGAAAGGTTCATCAATTTCAAAAGTCTATTTTTTTTTAAAAAAATGAAGATACAGAGATGGGCGACATATCGAAATGTTTTGTAACAATCCTAAGTTTTGTTTTTAGGTGTTCGATGTGTCCTCCTCCTGCTGCACAAATCTAGTCGATAATCAAATTCCTCCCGTACCTGCTGAAACATATCTGGAGTCACTTCACAAATGGCGTCTGTTATTCGAGTTTTTAGCTCCTCCAGATTTGCCAGAAAGGCGGCACAAAAACACGGTCTTTTACGTAACAAATGGTGATGTCTGGAGATCGAGGTGGCCACAAAAAAGCTCTGTGTTGTGCTTTCGCCATCTTGACAGTAACTGACGGGACCTTCCTACGTCTTCCAGATGCACCCTATAGTCTATTCAGTGAGAGTTTGAAGGGGTGTGGTGGAAGGAAATTTTAAACAACCAATCACACTGAACAAAATTTGTAACCAAACAATCACAGTGATTAAGCACACGATTTTAGTTCACTGTGATTGTTTGATAAAAAGTTCCTCCACCCTGCCCCTTCAAACTCTCACTGAATATACTATAAAGACCTCCACTGGCATTGAACAAAAACTTGACGTTCCACTCTTTCAAGTAGTGTGCGGTTCATTGATCTCCAACGGTTGCCGAGCTATTTACGATTGAAATGTGATGAACCTTTATATTACACCCTGTATTTTATTAAAACAAGAATTTATGTTAATGCATTTAATACAGATTGTCACACTCGCTCTCGGCCCCTGATTTTTGCTTATTATTCGATATTTAATACAAATTTTGCTACGGACATACAGAGATGTTTGAAAAGTGTGGTGACCTCACAGCACGTATTGGAAGTGTTCGCCATTATAATCTAGGCATACCAGCACACGTTATATTAGGTAGCCGCCAGCATATCGAGAGCCACAGCGTCAACTGACCGTCGAATCTTCTCTTAAGCAGCAAATATCTGTATGATTTGAATTAAATGGCAGACTCGAGAAAATTTTATTACTTTCAATTTTTACATGTTTGTAGTCTCTTCTGATGAAGCCGAGCTGCAGCAGCAGTATTCTCCTTAGCAGCACCATAGCACATGGCTATGGCAGTCAATTCCTTAACTGTGTATTCACGTCATCGTACTTAGAAGGAACTGCACATGTGGGAATGTGGCTTTTTATGCCAATTTAGCAGGAAGATAGCACCTTTGTGAAAACCTTCACAAAATATGCAAAACTGGATGAGCATGTAACATGATTTGCATGTAGGCATGTTTCCGTTTCATTATTGAGTAATCTGATCATCTGATTATGATGCGGTTTTTTAATGGTGTTCATAATTCAATTCGGATCAATTTGGTAATTGGAAATTGGACCCATTCTGTTATGATTTACGAGATACATTTAATATGTCCTTATTTGCATAATATAGGCCATCAGAATATTACCTACCCACGACTTCCTATTTGTTGAGTTCAGCAGATTTTTAAATTCACTGTGATCAAATAATTGCAGTGTATACAGGGTGAATACAAAAGTGTAAACCCCCCTTTTATTTTTTGAACCGAAGCAGATATATCAATTTTAATGAATCCAATGAATAGGAAGTTGTGGGTGGCCTATCACATGGTGCACTTTTCATCATCCCAAATATGCAAATTAGGACACATTCAAAATTTATCTCAAAAACCGTAAGGGATAGAGAAAAAACCCCACTGTGTTGTGGGTGATTGGTTGGTCCGATTTGGATGATTTTTTTTTGTTTTGTTTGTTTTTTTATGCTGAACAAATTTCCAATTGGGTTTTTTTCTCTATCCCTTACGGTTTTTGAGATAAATTTTGAATGTGTCCTAATTTTCATATTTGGGATGATAAAAAGTGCACCATGGGATAGGCCACCCACAACTTCCTATTCATTGGATTCATCAAAATTGACATATCTGCTTCGGTTCAAAAAATAAAGGGGGGGTTCAGACTTTGTATTCACCCTGTATAAGGGAATGAAAAATTCCGCTACCTGGACTCTGACAGAGAGACCCCGACTCGGAAGTTTGCAATCCTCCTAACCCTTAATCCGTCAAAAAAAATGATGAAAAGATATGCTCAAAGAGAAATGAAGAAAATTGAAGAAAATTCTTCTGTCACTTGAGCTGACATGTGACTACTTGGAAGTCTACACGGATACATTGTAACTGTTCAAAATAGCTCAATTGCTTAGAGCAGCGATTGTTCCCGGTTTGAGTGCAGGTTGCGGATTTTTTACTTCCATTTTATACACTGTAGTTATGTTTGAAGAATATTTTTCGGTTTTCATCACTTCTCTTTCAGTTATCAAATAATTTGAGAGATTTAAATTTTTTTTCCTTCCTGTATACCAAAACACACACACACACACACACACACACACACACACACACACACACACATTGTAGTCAAGGAGATTTCAACATGTCAAGATACACAAAAAAGACAAGTTTAGTACTAATACATCTTGTAAGTCAGTTCTAATTAATTGACTTGATATAAGGATAGGTAACTACGTAATTTGGTTGTTTCCGTCCAGGGGCGAGCGATAGATTTTCTCAGTATGATGCAAGTCTATGCCAGGGCCGTACCCGGGGGGGGGGGGGGGCGAGGGGGGCTGCAGCTCCCCCCCGAAATTGGCCACCATGTCAACTAAATCTGTTACATGGGGACCCCCACAAGCAGGATTGGGCCAGCCCTCCTCATCCCCCTCCCGAAAAAAATTCTGGGTACGGCCCTCGTCTATGTAGATCTTCGAAACTGCCGTTCTTTATGCTTATGCCGCTTAGGCTCGGTGCACATTTGCTGCAAAAGTTATCAGGACGCTGCGTCATTTCAATCTGCGTCTTATCGGCGTTCCAATGCATACTTTGGAAACACGGTATTATCGGGCGAGTTTTTATTTCTTTGATGAAAAGTTCGACATCCACATTTCCATCAGACATCTCTCTAAGAGACTTCGCAAGATGTAGATATGATAGGAGATATGACGCTGCGGCAGATGTGACTCCCCTATAGACAAATGCGCACGGCCAGCTGTCAGGGTATAGGAATGTGATGCGCGTCGATAATTATCAGGAGTGACGTCGGCGTCAGCTAGGTATCAGCGTCCCGTGTGAATCCCAACAGCAGTCTCTCTGCAATTCTTCTTATGCGACTGAAAATGACGCAACGTCCCAATAACTTTTGCAGCAAGTGTGCAGGGCCTAATACTGGAGCACGTGATCAAAAGAATGATGGCGGAGCACAATTTTATAGTGAAATAGAATAAAGAGAATGCACTTTATTTTTTAAATGTGAAAATATAAATCGCTATTTTCCTTTAGCTTTTTACATCGTTAAATAAATATGTTTGGTTAAATTTTATTTAGATAATTCAGTTGGAAATTCGCAAACTTTAGAACAGAAATGTGATTACGAACTTGGTTTTCGATCATTTCGATTGGAAATATTGCTGATCGATGTTGGCGACAATCAAATTTATAAATAGTCTTGATGACTTTTTAGAAATATGAGAAAAATATGCACACTGAAAACTAGAGTGTTATTTGTATACTCTGTTTTCTTATGTTTTAATTATGCTTTCTCAGCGACATATAATTACCGTTGAACTTCTTAATAACGAACTCTGATGATACAAAAAAGTAAACGAAACAATTCGGAATTCCCAACTGTGCCAATTGACCTTTCAACAGTGATATAACAAATTCCGAATTGTCTCAGATATAACAAATTTCGGATACTACAAATTTCTATGGACCATGAAGTTCGTCCAAAGTTTTACTGCAATAACTTAAGATCAAATCGACGCCGCCATTATATTTCTCTTCCCTTGCCGCTTCTCTCATGCCGGTCCAGTGGGGACAATTCGCGCGGGCATTCCTCCTACTGCCCGACTCATTAATATTGCGAACCTGCTGCCCGACAGTCCTGCTGCCCGACTCGCCTGATCACTAGTTAAAAAGGGTTTTTCCCAAGTACTTGATACATCGATACATCGACACTTAGCCGAAATGATATCGGGTTGTTGTATGGGCGTTGGTCCTACATTAGGCAGCAATTTCAGAAAGTCACTTTTAAAAGCGTCAATGAAGCGTTATTTTAATCTCCTTTTCACCAAAAAAAGAAACTAGTTTTCTAGAAAAAAGAAACACGTTACATTAACTATAGATTTTTATTAATATTAAAAACTGTTCTTTTCACAAAAAAATTATACATTTTAGAGATTACACATCGTCATTGCGGTACTTTATGGCATCCAAAAATTCCTTTATATTTCTGACTCCCGTGTCGTATTCATTGGATAGTCGCTCTAACCTGTCGTTCAATTTTTGGTAGGTGCGATTCTTCTTTGGTGGAGGAGCTCCAGCTTTTGTCAAGATCCGCACAGCTTCCATTTCACTTTGCTGACCTTGCGGCACTTCTATATATTCGAATATGTTGGCATGTGTTTTCCCGGTTGCTTGTGCCATCCTTAAACTGTTTTAAACTGTTGTGCCATCCTTCCAAAAAAAAAACAAAACAGAACAAATGTCGGGCAGACGGTCCCTAAGTCGGGCAGACGGTTGCCGTTTGAATTGAGAAGAACGTCGGGCAGGCAGTCAGTCGGGCAGCAAGACCAGAACCTTCGCGCGTGCGGCGGAGGAGGAGGCAGGAGGGGGGAGGCAGAAAAATACGCTTCGCCACTTTGCCGGCCCAGTGTGAACGGGGCATTATGGTGTCGCCTGAGCACTTCGGCAACACTACAGACTTGCGCTCTGTGGGCGGTGCTTCACCTACCACGTGTTATACGTCATAACTTGCATAGTAAAAATAGTATTTCAAAGATTATAACTTTAATAAAGACTCGTTTTTGTAGAAGTTTATCATCGGGTAGATTAATTAGGATGATAATGGATAAAGGGAAAGAAACTGACATTAGCCGTATACTTACCCGAATTGGATGTTTATCTCTCGCTGATTAGGCTTCTTGGTGAAGCACCGCGAATGGATTTCGAAATTCCTGCTATCATCTTGAAACTTACCTTCAATTTTTTTTTTTGTTATTTGCCGCGGTACGCATAGCCGATTGGAGCTAACGCATGAGCAAATATCAGTTTACAAGAAGGGATCTGCAGAGAAGATTCCCCACAAGAAATGAGCAAAGAATTGTTTATTGGAAGTAACACGTCACAAAAGTGATTGAATTAGAAGATTTCTATCCTAATAGATGTTAATAATTTTACAAAGCTTAGTTTGCATTGATTGGAGAATCATCCGTAGATTTTACCGGGCGAATGAAGCCATCATTGAACTATATTAATTTTTTTTGTTGGAGTAAGTATTATTGTTTATGCAGCTGAATATTATTGTTAATTTTGATTTAAACATATCAATTAATTTCGGGACTTATGAACTTTAGAAGAATATTGGTTATTTTTTAGTAGTTTCTATTTTGAATCTTTTCTTCACAGAAAGACTGATGTTTCTTTGGATCGAAAGTAAATTGGTACGAAGTAAGGGAGAATAAAAAAAAAGCTCCGGCAGGATAATTTTTGATCAGAATTGGCTGCAGTTTCGTTCCTTTTTCTAACTTAAGGCGTTCACTTGGATTATAATAATTGTCTGTGCTAATCAATGTCTCCACCTTCTCTCTCCCTACAGGGATCAATAATACCACTACCACTGGGATCGGATAGGTTCTGGTAAAGGAGTGAAACAATCTGTACGGTACTTACTGTCCAGTGGTGCAAAGTAACTTGAGATAACTAATGATCTCCCAACCCATTAGTTCTCATAATATATATTAATGCCCATTTTTTGCTAGTTTCAAGTTTTTCTTTTATTCGTCCAAGAAAATATATTTTTTTCAAGTTTCTGCCAAATACCCCAACATCTAATTATTTTACTTTATAACGCTGCAATCTTCTGACTCCATGTGTGATTGGAATCGATATGGATATAGTTATCAATATTCGTTGGTTTTCGATAAATGTCGTAATTTATGGTTTTTCCAATTCTGCTAATCTTCAAGTCAAGGTTAGTAGGCACCCGTTTTCTTCCACTTCATAATTAAACTGAACTGATGGATAGTGACCATTTAGGAATTGAAGGAATTCATCCAGTTTACTAGTCCTTTATATCATTTTTGTTTCATTTTTAAATATTCCTTTTGCAGTGCTCACATGTGAGTACTAACCAGCACTTGTTACGATGTTGAGTGCGTTACTCGGAAACTACTCGTTGAAATTCGATCAAATTTTAACGGTATACACAATTTTATGTGCCTTATTATTCCCCCAAATTCCATCATCCTAGATGTTATAAAACCTGAGTTATTAACATGTTGACCTTGGTGGCGGCATTTTTATTTCTGTTCATATCTCAGTTGGCGTTCAAATTTGGACCCATGTTCATAGGGACAAAATGCATCACTGTATCATGATCTATTATGTATATCTATTATGTGTATCATTATTTGTTTTTCGTCACCCTATATATTAAGATGGATGGAGATATAATATCAGATCGTATTTTTGTATTTATTTAAGAAACAAATCAGTGTTTTTCCGACTAAGATTCTCTGAAAACGCTTACTATCCTAGTGATCAGTTATTAGGAACAGTTTTTAAAGACGGTGTTACTTAAGCCATAACGCCGCCTCTCTGCATCACAGCACGACACGGACCTGTCTCCGTCAGCCAACACGTCCACTTATTAATGCAAACATTAATTATTCATGTTTTCAGTATTTATTTTACATCTGGCTTTTGAAATTAGAATAAATTGGATTCTATTAAGTATAACTGGATGAAAATTATTCAGTAGTTGCATCGTGGTCTATCTTGCTTGATACAAGAGTGAAAAAATATAGGAGTAGCAAAATGGTAGTATTTTATTTTATTAAACCTATGCGTTTCGAAATAACATTTCATTATCAGGGTAGGGAACGACTACAACCCAGTCAATCGATAATCGAACAGTGAAGTGTACATTTGTTCAGATGGGACGAAAGCAGCGCTTTCACAAAGCTCATCGAACCAGAATAAATTCCAAAAGAAACACACTGAAGTAGTCAAGAAGCCTGACCAACCCAAACGGTCTTCCATATCATGCAAAAAGAAAATAAGATTGACGATTGTCAGAAAGAAAATACAAACGAAATAAAAAATACAACGAGAAAGAAAATTATCACATCTTCCAGTAGTCCGGGAAAGAAACATTGCTGATTTCTTCAAAGTTGAGGTCAAGAATGTGCCTCGGTTTTCGATACTTCATATGCCACTTCATATCCATTAAGTTCTTCAATATTCCAGTCACTAGGTCATTGTCGTGAACCTTCATCTTCTGCACCATAATCAAAAGGAAGTCCGGTATAAACTTTCCGATATGGGGCCATGCTTAAATCCGAGTGGATGGATTGGTTTTTCATAGTCCTTCTGCCAAGCTGGGCAATGGTTCTCAGGGTAACATTCTGGAACGACTGGAGTTCAGTCCATCTGCTTCTACAACTAGTTGCCCACACAGGCATACACTAGAGGAGGAAGGCCCGAATCAATGTCTTGTACAGTAGTAATTTACTGTCGTTGCTGAGGGCGTTGTTTCTACCCAGGAGAGCTATAAGGCTGTACTTAGCCCTCTTTGCTTTGTTCAAAGCAAAAGTTACGTGACGATTCCAGGAGAGTCTTGAGTCGATGATAACGCCAAGATACTTTCAGTTGTCAACCCATTCGAGTTTCTTATTGAATAGAACCAGGAATTCGGGGGACACTTAAGATTTTTGTTGAAGTTCACGGGTTTGCATTTTCCGACGTTAAGATTCAGTTTCCGGCAATTAAAAGTCCTCGAACTTCTTCAAGGCGTTCTGCAGCCGAGTGATAACGTGAGATGGCTGGTGCGCCCATGCCATGATGGCAGTATCATCAGCATAGAAATATAAATTACACTTCTCGGGTTTTGGTAAATCGTGCACAAAATAATTAAAGAGAACGGGCCCGAGGAGAGAACCCTGTGGGACACCAGCCTTTACCTTGCGGGGCGTGGAGAAGTTTTCGCCAACTTTGGCTTGATAGAACCTGTCGCTGAGAAATGATCTCACTATCATAATCAAATCAGAAGGGAACCAGTCTCTAATCATCTTGTAGATTAGCCCCTCGTGCCACACCTGATTGAAAGCTTTACTGACATCGAGAAAAACCACGCCACATTACCTGGAAAGTTTTAGTGGGGTACTCAGATCTTCAACGAGCCTTCATATCTGCACCTGAGACGAGTGGGCGGCTCGAAAGCCAAACTTTTGTTTCTGCATTAAACCATTGGTGAGATAGTGGTCCTTGAATCTGGTGAAGATAGTTTTCTCGAAGACTTTAGACATCGACGAGAGTAGACTGATAGGTCAGTAGCTCGCGGGAATTGCAGGATTTTGCTCCTGCTTGGGGATAATTAATACAATAAACTGCTTCCAACCAGTCGGGAAACAGAAAAACTTCCAACAGTAGCTTATGATATTCGAGATGTCGCTAACGATGTTCTTTGGGAGATTCTTTAAGACGTTATTATTTGCTTTGTCTCTTCATGGAGCCTTCCTCTTTTTCAGATTTCTTATGATGGTAGCGATTTCTCCGGCCTCGATGATGATCTTAGTTGTAGGCTGTGGGACTTCATAAAAGTAGTTGGCAAGTCCATCTTCCACAGTCTGGGACATGAGTTGACTCTCAAGATTATTGTCATCAGGTGTAACAAACTGTATCTCTAGGGAATCTGCAATTATTTGAGCTTTTTCCTGATTAGTTTGGACGTAATTACCTTGAGGGGTGCGAAGTGGAGGAAGCGTATCATTCTTCTTCTTCTGAAGAGCTCTAACCATGTTCCAAATGGAATTGTCACTAGCCGACAACCTTTTGTGCTTGTCATTCCATCTAGCGTCGCGAAGCTCTTTCACTTCTTCTTGGACTCTTCGCACTAACCTGCTGTATTTGGATTGTAGCCAAATCTTACGGGTCTTGTTTCTCTCTGCAATCAAGCGTTGGATTCTTGGAGTGAGTATAATTCGATGAACGGGCGTGTTTACCAAAGGAGAAGCACTAGCTTCAATAGCACTGTTTATTCGCCGGGTTATGTCTTCAACACGTCGATCGATGTCATCCATTCTGTTTGCTCATTGGAGATGGCGGTCATGGTCCATGATGATTTCTTTGAATAGCCTCCAGTCTTGCTGATGCTTCACTTCTTCTCTGAAATTGATGTCGACATTATCGAAGTTCAGCGCCACAGGCTTGTGGTCAGAAGAAAGATCATCCATCGTAAAGATGTTGTATGGCTTGAAGAAACCCTTTATTAGTGAAATGTCAAGAACATCACTAGTAGGGGAATGGTCACAGTAGTAGGTATTCTCCACATGTCCAGCAGCGATGATGTCATCTTTACCTTGTATATACGTATAGAGAATCATGCCGTTGTAGTTCTGCGTTCTGGAGTACCAGATTGGATGTTTGGCATTTACAGGTATTGGACATTGAAACTGAAACACCTGGTAGAAATCCAAAATCTTTATTTAATAAGGTGTTGGGGCACCGTGGGCAGCCAGCACAGCAGCAACACATCTTGGGAAGGATCGGTAGAGGTCCTGCACAGTTTGCACCCCAAACCATTACTGATCCACCCATTACTGACTCACCTCCGTGTTTGACTGTGGGTGCCAAGCAGTCTGGGTTGTAGGCATCAGAGAGGCTCCTCCAGACGAATACCCTCCCTGTTCTTTGGAAGACAGTGTAGCTGGACTCATCCGAGAATATGACGCGTTTGAGGTCATCCAACGTCCAGGTTTTATGCGTTCGGCACCACTGAACCCGCTTGGATGCATTTGTACTACTGATGAAAGGCTTCGGTATAGCAATCCTGCCATGGATGTTGGATTTATGCAGGTAACGACGGATTGTCTTCGTGCACACAGGTTCCTGGAGGTGTGTATTCATTTCTGCGGTGATTTCTGCTGCGGTGGTTTTCCGCTTTCGTGCAACAATCCTGGTCAATGTCCTGACGTCTCTTTCCGACAACTTCCGTTTTCCCCTGGACGTGGTTCGTCCTTCCTGTTCATATGCACACATCACCCTGGATACTGTAGCACGTGAGACATCACAAAGTGTGGCAGTTTTGGACACAGATGCACCTGCTAGACGCGCCCCAACAATCTGCCCTCTTTTGAATCGGATATGTCTCCCATTATAGCGCTCTGCACAGACAATTTGAAGCTTACTATCGAACTTTTCTACTGGAGTGACTATCAAGAACTCTGACACGTGATTCATTGATATGCATACGATTAATTACCTAGCAGAAGGTTCTATTCAGCCCTGGGGGTATCCAGTGCTATTTGCGAAGGTGTTTCAGTTTCAATGTCCAATACCTGTAGGTCACCAGCCAGGACAACTCGTGTGTCACCACTGAAGAATTCATCAAGCTCACTAAAGTCAAGATAACGCTTAGTTGAATTATAGAGCGCCACGAACTTCACTTCACCAAGGGTGACGTCATTGATAATGATAGAGGCAGATTTCATACCTGCATAAGACTTGGATATTAATTCTTGGTGTTGACTTCGCTTCTTAATGATGATCGCAGCGCCCCCAGAAGCACATCTTGCAGCGTTTGAAGTCATACGATCGTTACGGTACACACAAGAGCCAGGTAGCTTGAAGTCTTGGCTTGGTTTGAGGTGCGTTTCACAAAGGATGTCTTACTTTATCAGAAAATTGTGAAACTCGACACGCTTTCGGGGAATCCCCCTAGCATTCCATATCACACATCGAAGTTCACCTTTGTTGATTACAGTATACCGTTTTGCAGCCATAGTTTAAATTTGTTGGTCGTAAGGAGCCCACTCAACTGTGGGTAACTTTTGCCTAGATTAGAAAACAGATGAAAGATACGTCCTAATTGCTTATACATACCTGGTAGGTCGTTAATGTTGAGGCATTTTTCCATCGGCTTAGACACAGCAGCTGCAAAGGATTTGTCTGCTGTCACTTTGGAACTAAGCATCCTTTTAACCTGGGGGTATTTTGGACATTTCTTGTAGCTTGAAGTGTGCTGTCCATCTTGTAGCTTGAAGTGTGCTGTCCATCTTGTAGCTTGAAGTGTGCTGTCCATCTTGTAGCTTGAAGTAAGCAAACATCTGACGCACTTTGGGGGGTCTTGTCCTTTAATCTTAGGGCAATCTCTTGACTGGTGCCCCTCTGTGCATTTGTTGCACCGAGGATTTTCCGTGCAGCCCATGGATACGTGTCCGAATCGTAGGCAGTTGTAGTATTGTAGTGGCTTCTTTTTCCCTCGAAAGACCTCTACTAACACTGCCAGCGACCTAATACGTGTGATGTTCTTTAATGACTGGTTGTGTTCGGTGTTTGGGAGCAGAGCAAAACCATCAGCATATCAATGGATCCTTTGGCTTTCCTGAGTCTGATTACCTTCTCCGGAAAGTAGTTGGCTCTTCTTAGGTCTTCTTGGAAGTCATTGAGATCATACGTTACATCCACATTACGAATCACGTATTTCAAGACCTTCTCAGACTTCAGTTGATGATGCTGAAATTTTTAAATATTGTCAGACTTAATTCCAGAGACTAACCTGTTGTGAGTTTCTTCGTCTTCACATTTAAATTTGACGGTTTCAGCTCTGCCCGTATGAACAGTGATCTTTTCCACTGGAACATGCTTCTCGAGCTCAGTTAAAATTGTCTTAAACGACACGCACGATAATCGGCGGGACATACGTCTTCGTGACCCTTTGGTGTCCATTTGCTGAGCGACTCAGTCCCCGCCACCGAATACATGGTCTATGCCCACCAATCAGAGATTTAGGATCCTTGCTGACTGGTGGGCTACAAAGAAGGTTACAGGATTGGATAAGTAATATAACAAACAAAATCTATAAATGATATTAATAGTACAATATATACACAAAAATACAAAGTTATTAAGTTGGCTCTAACAAGCGGCGTGTCTATATGCGATTTCTGGAGTTCGTTTCTTCCTGTTTATGATGTTGTTCACGGCGTCTAGAACAGAGTTTCTTTCGAAGTTCGTCTGATTATTCATAAGCTGGTCACTGTCGGTTTTTATATATTTCCTGATTTCCAGTGTCTCATATGTCAGTGTTCTCTTGGGGTCTCTTTAGAACTTCAAAACTATCATGATCTCGTGTATGGGCCCAAACGGGTGTTTCCTCTTGATAAGGTGGTCCGAGAACGCCGATTTTCCATCGAATTCACGGATAATGAAGCCACCTTACTAGAAAAAGGTCTGAGGCACAGTCTGCGGAAACCTCTAAATAGCAACAATTTCGTGAACATCGCAGTGGAAGTGAAACAAGCCTTACAAAACTAGAACCCGAGGAGAGACAAAGCGCACGAATAATCGCTGCCCAAAAGATTGTAAGAATCCACAGCGTAACCAGGAACTTACCACCCGAAGAAGACCACTTGACAGCAAAAAGTATAAAGAAGAACCTGGCAGACAATAAAACACGGGTTGTGGGAGCAGACATAGGTGGTGCGACTGTGATAATCTACGACAATGACTACCAAGGAAAAACCCAAGAATTCATCAAAAGCAATGGATTCATAAAAATGAAAAAGGACCCGACACCTGTTTTTCTGAGGAATATACGGTCAATAAAAAAATTTCTGTTTTAACATCTCCAAGGAATGGGGGAACAGGTCGTCATGCAATAAACCAGATCTCCTCCGTATACGCGCCCTCGCGAAGGTGCACAAACCTAATTAGCCAATACGTCCGGTGGTGAATTTTACAAACTCCACGTTCTACTACCTGGCGAAGTAAACCGCTAATACAATGCAGGAATTATTCCCTCTTGACAACAAATATGTGGTGAAGAATAGCACACAGCTTATGGAAGACCTTACCAACTTGAAGTTTAAAGATCACTACAAGATCATTTCGTTAGATGTTGTTAATTTATACACTATCATCTCATTCCAGGAAACTATAGACCTAATTGAAGAACGTCTTGTCCAAAACAACATTGACGACGACGTTTGCAAGGACATCACAAACTCACTCAGGACCTTACTTGAACAGAACTATTTTGTTTTCTATTCCATAAAAAGTGGCGTCTAAATGGTTTCACCCATTAGTGCCACTGTGTCTGAAGAATTCATGCAGGCACTGGAAAATAGGCACGTCACACCCCTAATAGATAAGAAATTCGTGGTGTTTTACGCCCGATATGTGGATGACACAATCATCGTTTTGGACGGGTCAAAAACAGACGCCAACTACAACCTGAACACTTTCAACGATTTTCACAGAAGCATACCTATACAATGGAGGAAGAAGAACAAGGAAAAATAAACTTCTTGGACTTGACGATTCGAAGAAATGTAAACAGAAATGGTCTGGACTTGAGGTATTACTTGCTGGACTGAAAACAGCAGCCTTGAGGTATTATTTAACCGAGCAATATCATACACAGAAACCATCAAGGAAATTCGTCTCACATATGGGGCTGTGTCACGTACTTTTAATATTTTTTGATTAATAAATTCCAATTAAACCCCAGAGGTATTAAGTTGTGCCAGACATGTGAAGAGTAAGTTTGTTTCAAATGAAATTTCTATTTTTAATTACAACATTAAGTTACATTTAAATATTTCTCAAATTGAGTTAATGAATTATATCTTGCATAGTTGAAATGATTACTTTGATAATTAATAATAATAGAGATTAATACATAGTGCGCAAAATGAATTTAGCGAGACTCATGTAGCTGAAAAGTTTTCGTCCGATGCAGGTTAAGTTCGCCTGACAAGTCAACGCAGCGTTAGACATTGGACAGGCTGAATCCTGATCGCGGCAACTTTCTTAGGTAAATCTTGGGAGGAGTCACCTATCATGCATGTCAGAGAAAACAAGCATTACAAATATTATCAATAAAAACGCGAATACACCTAATGCTGGCTAATCAAGAACACCACATAAAAGATACACTTAAGAGATAACTTAATAAATCTTAATAAGGGAAAATAGACTACCACACTCAGCGAAATGGCCAAGCAAAACGCAAGAGGCTGAAAGTACGAGGGCATATTGAAGAGTAATACCTCCATGGCTGTAACTTTTTTATTTTTTAACCGATTTTCAAAATTCTTTTTTTATCTGATACTTACATTCGTCCTCTATGTAATGCACTATTCACTTTTCGACATAGTCCCAATCCCTTTCCACGCATTGCGCCAACGCGTGACTAGTCGGGTGAACCCGTCGGAGAGGAATTCCGGGGTTGTTGTCGACACCAGGACCGAACGGCAAGTTTCACCTCGTCGTCAGAACGCAACTCATGGCCCTTAAGGTGCTCTTTCCTCTTTGGGAAGTGGTGAAAGTCGCAATGTGCAAAGTCTTTCATTTTTGAACTGCAGTTTTTCATCTTTGAACTGTAGGCGCTGCAACCCCCTCTAATGTGTGGCGATCGTGTGCGGACGGGCGTTATCGTGCTGCAGAAGAGGATCCAAAGCTGCCATTCAATCCTCGTGTCGACGACAACCCCGGAATTCCTCTCCGACGGGTTCACCCAACTAGTCCAGGGTTAGTTGAAATAGAGTTGAAATTGCCTACGCTCTCGACTTCACTACGCAAGCTTTGGAGCGAAGATGTGATTGTTGAGTCTTCTAAGCTCTGGTCTCGTCATATAGACGTCTTCATTAAAGGGATGGCTAATGCTGATTCCAGGATGCAGCCCGAAGCTGAAGATGTCGCTGGTTCCCTTGGCAATAGTCCTTGTCCTCGATGAAATCGACTAAGGAAATGAAGAAACACAAGATATTTGCAAAAGTTCCGAAGGTTCCGCTGTCGGACTTATTATCACTGTAGGGGATTCACAAATAAGGCAATTTTCTTGACTTCGGCTATTTTCATTTGCATTAGTTTCATACGACCTTATCGAAGCAAGTGTCCTATTTTCCTGACTGGTGTGTCGTGCAAGTGGTACGGCAGGAAAATCCAAGTGTCGTGCAAGTGGTATCGACCTTGGAGCGGGCAGACCTAATATTCGGAATGGAAGTTTACCTTGATTAATTTCTAAGTTATAGAATACTCGAGAATAATTAAAGAATAAATCATTAGATGATCAGTGAGGGTTTTAATCGTACGCCTACCTCAGCTGTTCGATTCTAGGCTGCGGAATTTTCTTTCCTATTTTTCTTCATTAATTCGAGAATAATGTTTCATCAATCTTCTTCCGAATCGTCGAGGAAATTTCTTAAAAGCCAGGCTACAATCATCACTTTTACTGAATGCTGCCTTCACATTTCCATCGCAAGAAATTCCATTTCCACGAAAAGTAGCTTCGTCCCGTCTGTTGTTGGAGCTAAGGCAGATGGTATTGCCTCAGCAGACGCCTAATCATAAATCTTGAATCTCTAGGCGTCTAGGCGCACATGCTGTAAGTATTTAGCAGTCCGTAAAGGCCTCAGAAACGATCAAAAGGCCATCGGAAAAGTGAGATGGAAGGTCTGGTCTTCTCCAATGACTTCGCATAAACACTTGGATATTGAAAAGCGTTTTTTAAAGGTAAACGAACCTAGCCGTGACAATTCAAGTAGAAGGAAGAATCGAAGTTGAACGGCCACTTTCCTACGTAAGAACGAGCGTAATAGAGAGTGACCCTGCGATCGACTCCATCAGGCCAGCCACAGTTCTTTATTAATGAAGGCGATCGCAATAGCTAGGTCTGGTTTTAGTACCTCGCCGGTGGAATCGTTAATGAAGAAGCGCACAGACTGATACGAGAAATGCACCAGCCCGTAATGCTGCTTCAAACGATCCCAGATCGACTTCGCAAATGGGCACTCGTAAAAAATATTGCTGACAGTCTCGTCTATGCCGCAAAAAAGACACCCAGCAGACTCGACCATCCTACACTGATGAAGACGTTGGAGGGAGAAAAATCCGTGATGCGGCAGTCGCCATTGGTAGTTAAACAAACTTTTTTTCAAAAGCAAAAGATGTTAAGAGCTTTAGAACTGCTGCCCATGGATAATCAGGGAAACACCGGAATAAGTCAGTTGTTTCTCCCGGTTCGGCCTGCTGAAAGAACCACGAAAGACGTAAAGCACCCCAATCTTGTGGATCATTGCGGCGTAGCATAGGTAAAAATGTCACTAAATCGAGATTAGAAGTCTTGTACATATTTGGTTGTCGATAACACATAACCACTGACAACAAGGGAAGTAATGGAAGCCTGTTCACCTTGAAGAAAAAGCGTAAGTGCGACAAAACAATGTTCGCATACATACGGGGAGGAAAAAGGAATACCTGAACCATTGCAGTCAATCTGGAAGCAATAAGATATCGTTTGATATCGGGTAAACCTAACCCACCCCTCTCAAAAGGGGTGAATACGAACGCCGCTAGCAATGGATAACGTCGTTGAGGAGACGTCCCCCACACGCAGCTCACAAGCTCTGGAGATTTAAAGACGAAGGCAAGGTGAATAGGAATTTAGATGTTAATACTGGAAGCACATGTATCTTGATGAACCTCACCTTGACAAACATCGAAGTTGGAAAACGAAATTTCTGTCAAAGCGAGTAATGCACTTCTCATTCACTTGTTGCCAGTGCACAGCGTCCATAATCGGTTGGAAAGAAAAAACATGTTCTAATACTGTAATTTGGCCACACAATGTTATTGGGAAAGTTTTAAGATAGTCCACAGTCTAGTTCCCAATAGCAATACCTTAGCCATGACGAGGTTGATGGAACTCCCCGTCGATATACTAAAGCGTTCAAAAGTCTATTTATAGATGCTCAAGGAATATGAATCGGACGCAAAAAGCACTACGTCGTCTGCGTATGCCAGCGTCTTGATGTTTATGGACGCAGCTGGCAGTTCATATCCTCGAACATCTTGGTGGCGATTCAAAAATTGCAATAATGGTTCCAGATAAAAAATGTACAGGAGGGGGGATAGAAGACACCCCTGCCTGACACCTTTTAAGAGTTTGAAGGTAGAAGATGTGGAACCATTAATCGCCACACATGACGTGGCCGAAAGATACAGTGCGGAGACAATCGTAGCAAAAGCCCGAAGACGAAGATGACGATAACACTTTGTCAAAAGCCTTCTCCTGGTCAAGGCATAACACAGCAAGAGTTTGATGACGAGCACAAGCTTCCTCCATTACGCATCGAATAGTGATCAGATTATCGGACATCTGCGAGATGGAATGGAGCAGGACTGTCCGGGATCAATGCGGTCATCGGCGAAAAGTTTGAGTCTTAATTGGAAAACTTCAGTGAAGACCTTATAATCCGTATCAAGAAGGGTTATTGGCCTCCACTGGGTGACGAGATCTGGATTCAGCACTTTGGGGAGTAAGATGATTTTCCCGATGGTGAAGCCTTGATGGAGGAAGGATCCTTGATGATCGAATTAAGCACTTGCACCAGGAAAGGCCAAGAAGTTCCATGTTGCATTGTAAAATGAGTATGGAATGGCATCCATACCCGGGCTGGACTGATGACGACCGTCCGCTGACAGAAACTTCTTGACTTCGTCTTTGGTGAAGGGACGTGAAATGAAGGCATCGGAATCCTCAGAAAAACGTCTCATTGCTTCTATCCAATTCTTCATGGCATCTGATGGGAAGATTGGGTGACTGAAAAATGATGAGAAATAGGAGTGGAAAGCTGATAAGATATCAGAATCAGCATCCACTTCCCTACCATCCACCATTAAACGATGACATCTTTTAGCTCGACGTCTCTCCTCAGCGAATGCGGCCGACGACATATTTCTGACATCAGCAGCCCAGGTGAGTTTGGCTCTGAGCACCGCGCCAGATGATTTCCGGATCATTAGAGCGTTCATCTCGCTATTCACCTGTCGAATATCGGATTCAATCTCTTCCTTTTGAGTGGACTTCCGGAGGAGCCGCAGAATTTCTTGGAGCATGAGGAGATGACGGCGACTACGTCTTGCAGCATCTATCCCAATCTTCCTGAAGAATCGTTTGATTTTGTCTTTCCTCAAATCGATCAAACGTTCCCCAGTATTCCTCATTGTCAAGCAGAGGAACATTCATAAACCAATTCTTATTGGAAGCAATCCCTGTGTTAAAGCCTGGACATGGAGGCTTCCATGACCACATGATGGCACTATGGTCAGAGAAAGAACAAGGAATAACCTCCATGTGTCCAAGTGTGCCAGCAAATGCATTATCGATCAGAAATAGGTCTAATCGAGATGACACCAGGGGTCCCTGATGGTAGATGAACCCAGGGGTTGTTACTTCGTGGAGGGAGTGTCCAGAGATCGAATAATGCATTTTGCTGGCATAAACGATGCACATGTCCAGACGAAAAATGGCAGTCAAAGTCACCAGCAATCACCACAGGTAAAGACGAGCACAAATAACAGTCAATGTCATTGAAGAATATGTTTCTCTGCTGCAATACACGGCGCATATAGGTTGAGCAATCGGAGTTTCACCCCAGAAGACAATAATGTCTAACGAAATTACTCTGCACTCGCAGTCATATATGCAGTTCGACGCCTGAAGGGAAGGGTTAAAAATGATGATAGCAATCCCTTGTTCAACAGGTGAAGAAGAATTGGTTTAAAATTGAGCACTAGGGAATTGACTGCTAAGGCCAGGTAGATTGTAGCATTATTGCGAAGAAGCTAACTTAACTTCTTGCAAAAGACTGATGTCTGGCCTGTACAGAGTAATAAAGATTAACAATACCGATTGCTTAAAGGAGGAACCCAAGGAACATATGTTCAGTGAGATGACCTTCATTCTGAGGATTTAGGTGGAGGAGGCTGACCTGAATTCGATGGAAGCTGGACCTTTTTAGTTGAAGAATGAGGCTCAGCAATCCGCCGAATCGGTGAGTGCGTCCGATGAGAGGAACCATGATGGCTACTTGCATTATCATCCCTCTCGGACGATGACGATGCCTTGCTGTCCCAGTTGCTACGATGGCGCCTAGTTTTCTTCTTAAGGGGGATTTACCCTCCGTAAGCCCTTCTGATGACACAGAAATCAGTAAAGGAGGACGAGTATTACTCACTGGCTGCGACGCTGGTAGAGACAGAGGAGGAAGGGTAAGAAGATCCTCCTCTGGAAGCGTCGAACCAACACCCAATAGGACACAGATGTCTTCCTATGCAGAGCCCACTTCCTCATCCATCACGATGTCAATTGATAGCTGTAGCAGGGAAATATCCGCAGCAACCTCTGAAGACGGAGGCGGTGGTGGTGGCAGCAAATATTCCTGCTCATCACTAGGTGGAAGTGGAGGCAAAGATGGTACAAGCGAAGCAGCCCGCGACGTACGAGGAGAAGGCACGGGCGGGACGGGTCGTCGTGGCTCTGCAACATGACTTGGTGTTGTCATCCTAGGCGGCGAAAGAGGCGGTGACGTAACTGCTGCTGAACTGCTGTCAGTCTTCTCTGGGCAACGATGGTATTTGCCCACCATGCGCGAACATTTCATGCACTTCGTCAGGAGAGGACAATTTCAAACGAGTTCCGGTGCTGTAATTGCAAGGGAGCCCATTCTGCCCTTTCAAGAGACTGTCCTATTTGGCGGAAGAAAAAGAAAATCCAAGAGGTTCGTGTCCTTGTGGGTTTGTCTTTTCCGGTATGTTCACTGTATCTACCTCTGGATCAGTATACGGATGAAAAATCTTTGGCATTTTTTTATTTCAATATTTCTGTTCCAAGCCCCTTCCTAATTCTGGGTGATTTTAACGGCCACAGTCCCATTTGGAGGTCTATAAAGCTCTGTGCTAAAAGAGGATATATGATAGAGAAAGTTTTGAATTCTTTTAATATCAATTTGTTAAACGATGACTCGATTCGATACCTTCAAAAGGACAATGCCCTAGGTATCGATACATTTTGGTATCGGTAGAAATACCCGATACAAATTCTTGAAAGTATCGATATATCGAGTACTTAGGAAAAACACTATTGTGTACGCACTTGAAAATCGGAACTAGTTCGGCAATCTAAACTAGTTTGGAAATACTAGTGCGGATGAGGTATTACGGTTGTCTCCAGACAGGATGGGTCCATGGCCTCGTACTGTCTGTGCAAGATGCGCAGTCTGCTGTCTACATGATGATGTAGGAACCGCGATTCGTCGGACCAGGCGACCTTCTTCCACTCATCCAGTGTCCAATAACGATGCCTATGTGCCTATAGCAGGCGCGATTTCCTATATTGTGATGACAGCGATGGTACCCGTACTGGCCGCATGTTGTTAAACCTTGGACTAATAGACGTTGCACTCGCTTCTAATTCAGTGTTAGATTCGATCTCCCTACTTCGTTCCAGATGACGTCAAAGACCCGTGGCGCGATCTACTTCGGCGCAGGCCCCTTCAGAAAACACCACCTGAAGGCAAAGCTAACCTATCACCATAACTCTCTTTTTACTGCTTTTTTTTAAAAATTAAAAAACAGTTTTAGATTAGGTTAAAAAAAACATGGATAAGGAACTGTGTCCAGCTTCAATTTGCATTGTTAATGAATGCACAGATGGTAAGGAAAATTGCAAAATTAATTTATTTATTTGGATACGTTTTAGCTTGACTAATAAGTAAAAGAATTAGTCTGTAACAGGATAATTGAAATTGTACAGCTTATTATATGTTATTTCGACTCAAATTTAAGGAATTTAAAGAATTATTTAAAATCTTTTTACTTTACATTTTATTTTTATATATATATTTTAATTTAATATTTTTTAAGTTTTATATATTATATTTTCATGTTTGTTTCAATAAACAATTTTAAGTTTTAATGAAGCATTTTATTTCAATCTATTATTTACAAATACATAAAATCAAAATATATAAACTCAGTTTAATTTTATTGTTAACAAAAAATTAGTACACATGCTTTAACTGACATAGAAATTAATGAATTTTTCGTCGTTTTATTTCAATATTACTGTCGTTCTTCAACAACAACAACAAAAAAATAAAATAAAATAAATACAGAACAAAAAGAAAAAGACAGTAAAAAAACCTAACAATGAAAAATATTAAAAAAATACACATTTCTTATTTCAATTAATAATTTTTAATATTGCCAGCAACCATTCATTTTCACAGCATTTGTGTAAAATGTGAAAATTATGACAATTTCATATGCCAAAGATGCAGAGGTGAATAAGCAGGACCATCAAAAAACTGTATCACTGTTTGCTAGCTATATGAGAAAAATGAGTATGCTTACATACCCATTAGAGGATATTTCAGTAATATCTATAAACATTTTCCATTTGAAAGTAAATTTGTTTCACATTTGAAAATTGTGATAATAAAATTCTGCTTGTGCAATATTTTCAATTTAAACAAAATTGCTCATTAAATTATTTAAATTGCAGAATTTCACAAAGAGAGATGATACATTAAAAAATGCAATATTAAAAATTGTTATTAATTGAAATAAGAAATATGTACATTTCAATTTTTTCAGTGGTTTTTATTTTACTTTTTTTTTGTTATTGCTATTACAGAACAGAGTTGCTATTAGCTTGGTAGAATAAAACAAATAACAGAAAATTCATTAATTTCTGTGTTAATAAAAACATGTATTCTAATTTCTTTGTTAACAATAAAATGAAATTGAATTTATACATTTTGAATTTATGTATTTTTTAAATAATAAATTGAAATAAAATGCTTTATTAAAAGAAATTAAAAATTATATTTTAACTGAAAACAAACTTGCAATCAGCAATATGAAAAAATTATCGCCTTTTCTTTAAAATACACAAATTTGAATCAAAATAACAGATTTCATAACATGTAACAAGCTGTACAATTGTACAATTTCAATTATATCAGTCACAGTCGAATCTTGGACTAATAACTAATTAGTTATCAGTCCAAGGTCGAATTATTAAGTACCGAAAGGTGCTTTATGCTATCAGTGTGGGGAAACGTGTCTGTCTGTCCGTCTGTCTGTAACTCTAACTCCTCCGAAGCTATGAAAGGTTTTCAAAATCTGTTTATGTCAGTCGATGAATATGGTTCATGGCACGAACCAATCACGAATATTATCTAAATCGATTCATTGGCACGTGCACAAATGGTACCTCTATTTTCCCGCCAAGCAATTTTCAATGGGAAGACATATTAAGAAATATATCAAACAAAACGTGATGACGAGATAGAAGCGGTATTTATTACTATTTTCCTCAATCGATGAAAATGTACATGGCACGAACCCTTCATAAATATTATCTAAATGGGTTCAGTAGCACGTGCACAAATGGTACCTTAACGACTCCACCTAGCAATTTTCAATGGAGAGATATATTAAGTAATATATCAAACAAATCGTAACGACGAGATAGACGCGGATATAAATTACTATTTTCGCCAATTAATAAATATGGTTCCGGGAAAGAACCAATTTGAAAATGGTTGAAATCGAAACTATGGCACGTGCTCTAAGGGTACCCTTATGACTCCCTGAAATAATTTCAATGATAAGATAGGGCATGTAATACATCAAACGACTTGGAATAATGTGCCATGAATGAATATAATGTAAAATTAATGATAGTCGAAATTGGTTCCAAGGAACATTGGTTTAGTGGAACCATTATGGTTCATTGAAACTTTCAATGCTGAAACATGGCATGTAATATATCAAACGATTTGGAATGATGTGTCATGAACGAATATGACGTAAAATTAATGATAGTCGAAATTGGTTAAAAGGTACGTGGTTTAATGGTATCTTTTTGGTCCGTTAGAAACTTACAATGTTAACAGACGGCGGTTTAAATTTATAGTTTCGTGAATTGTTTATTTTAACCTTTCGATACTTGATTATGTCATTCCTTAATGGTTTATTCTATTCTAAATCACCTGAAATTAAATTAATTTCTTTTTGAAATTTTCCTTTTCCAGAAAAAATTGTTTAACGATGTAATTGGAAGCTGGACATTGTGCCTTATGCATGTTATTTTTAAAACTGTGTTTTTTAATTTTAAAAAAAGCAATAAAAATTAATTTATTGGGTAAATTAGCGTTCTGAAGAGGCCTGCGCCGAAGTAGATGGCGCCACGGGTCTTTGACGTCATCTGGAACGAAGTAGGGAGATCGCTAAGGCTACTTTTAAAAACTCTCTCCAGTCGCGATCGAGCATAAGCATTCATGATCAACGCGAGCACTGCATCTAAAAATGACAGAGCGCTCGCCGCTGGCATCTCTAAAAACTCCCCGATCTCATCGTCGTGTTGGCAACGCTCAGGATCAATGTGATCTTATTTCCAATGTGATCACTTCGCGTTGCCTCGCTCACTTTCACTACTTTCGCTTTCCAATAATGGCCGACAGTGAAAGCGTATCCCACCTCGAAGTCTGTTCCCAATGCGGTTTATAGTTTTGTAACGAAAATGCAAGCACAGCACGGGTCAAGATACACGGTAGGGGCGAAAGAGCTGAAGATCAAAGCGAAGAAAGCTTTATATATTTTTATTTTTTTAATTTTTCTCTTAGGTTTCGAATTTTCTTTAAAATTTCGTTTTTCTCGTACGTCCACTCTCGTACGTAGATTTTTTAACACTCTCGTATTCATTGTCATTAAAGAATAAATGCATTGAAATTTATTAAATCCCCACCAAATTATAATATTGGACTATAATTAATAAATAATTACGCTTAAAACAGAAACTTTAAAAGCATAACGAGCTGCTGATGCAGTTACCTATTATTTACTAATCGGGATGTTGTCTCGATGCCCTTGGGGCTGTCAAAAGACTTCACGAGCGAGTGAATAGAGCGCGCAATCGGGGGTAAACGGTCACATGATTGAAAATGAGCGCTCGAGAGTTTTTAGAAGCAGCCTAAATCGTCGAGTGCAACGTCCATTAGTTATCAGTCCAAGGTTAAACCCAGCTCGGTGCAAGGTGCGCCGCACCGTGTCCTCCAAAATGGGTTGGGATGCCCCCTCATTGAACTGCGCTGCAATTTGCTGGGCTCTTCCCGTCCTGTTGCTGTGGATAATTCGTGCCAGTCGCCCTTGGCCTCGTTCATCCACGGCCCTGTTTCGTCCGAAGTTGTGTTTGTTGGAGGTTGTTTTTTGGCATAACTGCTATTCACGGAATACCCTTGATATTGTTGCACGGGAATACCCGAGGAGGTTCGCGGTTTGCGAAATGCTCAACTGCGCCCGTCGAGCTCCAACGATCATGCCTCGTTCAAAGTCGGTCAAATCCTTGGATTTGCCCATATTCAGTCCACTTCTGCTGCTGACTGCAACTTGTGATCCAATGCATCCCGTTTATACACCGCTTCGGCCTGTTCCATTGTTTGGGTGTCACTGAGAGGCCTATACATTTTCCGTAAGAGGTGTCTGGAATAAATTGGTCGTTCAGTGTATTCGGTGGTGAAGACTGACTCGGTTGTAGTCGTTCCCTGCCCTGATGATGAAATGTAATTTCAAAACGCGTAGGTTTAATAAAACACTACCATTTTGCTATTCCTAGACCTTTTTACTTACTTACTTACTTACTTTTCAACCCCGCTTATCCATTAGGGTCGCGCGGACAGCAGCCCTATGGAGGATCTCCAGCGATCGCGATCTTCCGCCATCAGGCGCATGTCCTCCCTGGTAATATCCAAGCGACTCGAACCCAGATTCTCCATGTATTCTAGCCACCCTGTTATAGGCCGACCCCTGGTCTCTGACCCACCGGCTTGGAAAATAACAACTGCCTAGAAAGACCAGTTTGCGGCATCCGTATCACGTGGCCATACCAGCGCAACTGAGATCTCTCAATGCGGAGAAGTAACGGCTCAACACCTAAAGAGTCCCTTATTGTGCTGCTGTGCACTCTATCTAGTAGGGTAATACCTGCCACACCTCTCAGAAATCTCATTTCGGCCGCTTATACCCGCGATCGCACTCTTTCGGTCATTAGCCAAGCCTTATGACCATAGGTGAGAATGGGGACAAAGAAAGATTTGAAGACGGAGAGCTTGGCTTTGTTACCCAGCTCGCGTTTCGTTACCACGGATCGCAACAGTTCACGTCTGACACAGCTTGCTGCACCGATCCGAGCATCCAATTCTTTCTCCTGCCGTCCATCACTCGTGAATGCAATCCCGAGATACTTGGATTTCTCCACCTGTCTCAATGAAGCTCCCCTAATATGGAGAGCGCACTGAGCAGGCTGTCTTGAAAGGACCAGAACCTCGGTTTTAGCCACACTTATCTCCATCCCAGCTTCTTCACATTTGGCTGCCAACCGGTCTAGTGCATGCTGAAGGTTCGTGCGAGAAGACCCAAGGAGGACAAGGTCGTCAGCAAAGAGCAACCTCTCCACCAGGCAGTTGCCCACACAAACACGCTCATCTCCTCGGCTGCCCCTGCCTATCCAATCCATAAAGATAATGAACAAGAGGAGCGACACTACGCACCCTTGGCAGAGTCCAACACCCACGGTGAACGGTCTTGACTTAATGCCATTTATCCGGACACACATCTCAGAGCTTTTGTACAGAGACATAATAGCAACCAGTAATTGCCCATCCACTCCATACTCTTGCAACACTTGCCAGAGCTTCTCCCGAGGAACTCTGTCATATGCTTTTTCGAGGTCCACAAAGCAAGCGTAGACCTCTTTTGCATACTCCCAGGATTTCTCAAAGATTTGCCTTAGAGCAAAGATGTGATCCGTCGTGCTTCGGCCAGGTCGGAAACCACACTGCTTCCCCGACAGTTTGGAGTCGACTATTTCCCGACTTCTCTTCTCCAGACACTTAGCGTACACTTTCCCAGGAATGCTGAGCAAAGAGATGCCTCGATAGTTGTTGCAATCTCTCTGATCTCCCTTTTTGAAGATAGGGATCACAATTCCTGTCTGCCATTGCTTAGGGGCCTGTCCAGATATCCAAGCAACCTGACACACTCGAGTCAGCCACAGGATACCATCCTGATTTAAGGCCTTTAACATCTTGGACCCGATTTCATCATCACCTGCAGCTTTGCCAGTCTTCAGGGACTTAACTGCCCATCTGACTTCTGTTTCAGTGATACTACCGTGACTATTCTCCGCTCCAAGGTGCACCTCATGTGCCTCAGTTTTTGCTGTCACCGGATTAAGAAGAGATGAAAAGTATTCCTTCCACCTATGCAATATGCTCTCCTCCGTTTTCAGAAGCCTCCCATCTGAACTGTCAATAGTTTGTGACGAAAGAGACTTCTTTCCACGGAGGCGGCGCACGGTCTGTCAGAACACCTTGTTTGCCGAACCATAGTCTGCCTCCAATTTCTCCCCGAACTTCTCCCAGGCTTTGGCTTTAGCTATTGATACTGTCTTTGCTGCTGCTTTTTGCGCCTCAGTTTACCGCACTCGACTCAAAGTTGACTTATTTGCAAGCCATAGCAAATAGGCTTCCTTCTTTGCCTTGACAGCTTCTTGGACTTCACCGTTCCACCACGCAGTCCTTTTCTCACCGCCCTGCGCCACACTCAGCCGCTTACGACCACAGCACAGTGCAGCCGAAGTAATCACAGCAGTTTTAAACAACTGCCACTCCTTTTCAACAGTACCACGATCACTAGGCAGTTCTTTGAAACTTGAAGATATGTTATCTGCAAAGGTCTGCCTCACAGCTCTATCCTCCAATGCCTCCCATTTGATGCGCCAAGTTTTTCTGAACCTAGTATTTCGCTTGGTTGGCATGAATTCAGAGAACCGCAAAGTGCAGACAACAAGGTGGTGATCAGTTGATAGTTCTGCCCCTCTTCTCACACGAGTATCCAACACTTATCGGAATAAGTCGGCTGAAACGATTACAAAATCAATCAGTGACTTCTGGTCCATTGCATCGCTGTACCAGGTATACTTATGGACATCCCTGTGCTGGAAGAAGGTGTTTGTGATGGAAAGTCCATTGTTGCAACAGAGATCCAACAAGCACCTCCCATTCGCATTTAAATCGGGGTCACCATTCCTCCCAATCACGCCTTTCCACGTTTGGTCATCAGCCCCTACGTGTGCATTGAAGTCACCCACCAGGATGACAGAGTCTGCACTCCCTCTCCTGCTAAGAGCAGCATCAACTTCATCTAGAAAAAGTGGGTACTCTGTGACTGCATTCGGAGCATATGCAACGAATAGAGAGAGAGACCGTTTCCCTATCTGAAGCCTCAGGAGACACAGTCTTCCACCCAAGGGAGTCCAATCTGTAACATAATCTGCCTGCCGGGGACTTGTGAGTATCCCCACTCCCGCCTGGGCAGTCATGTTAGGGTCGACACCAGAGTAGAAAAGCTTCCACCCTCTTTCTAAGTTCACAGTTCCAGAACCCGGACGTTTCGTAGAGGTAATACCTATGATATCCAGCCGATACCGTTTGGCTTCCTCCACTAACTCTGATTCCTTTCCTGTTATGGAGAATACGTTCCAAGTGCCGATTGACAGCACCCGATCCCCTTGTCGCTTTACCCGTTTCTCCTCTTGGGTAAAGGCATGCGCTGCCCCCGACCATTTCCCCAAGCGCATAGCGAGTGCACTGGTGGGGCTTCTCGGAAGCATTGCTCCGAGATAACAGCCGGGAGACTGTCGACTATTTTTCGAACGAGAGTCTCTGCCTAACTCCCGAACGCGGGTGACTTTAACCTGCGCCACACCCAATGCAGTATGAATTCTCTCATTCGTCGACATCATGAGATATATGTTTGTTTGGATACGTTTATTTTATTCTGTAGTATTTTCTTTTTGAAATTTAATATTAAATGCGCCACCACACTTTTATCTTTTTTTTTAATTAGATTTTTTACTTTTTACTGCACTTTTTAAGGTGAAAGTGTGTGCTTTAAAATTTTTATTTTATACATTTTATTTTATTCTCTTTAGTCTTTACTTAAAAAATTAGCGTTTATATGATACTGTACCTGTAAAACCAAAAAAAAAACCAAAAATAAAACCTTGGAAGTCTACGTCAGCTACGTTTGTGTCTCGGCAAAGCTTTTACAACAACATATTACGCTGGTTAATCATAAACTTTCTTGTCATTGATAATCAAATTAACAACAATTACATACGACAATTAACAACGATAACAATAAACAACAATACAGGCACTCGTTACGTCGTGATTGCACTGTATACATATTAAACTTAAATATTAAATAACTTACGAATAAATGCAAGACTAGTGAAACTAACGATTGAAGCATGCATTGTCATCGATAAGACGCCGCTGGGAAAAGTTTCAGAGTTGTAGGCAGTCAGGAAGTGGGCAAAATATTGATTACAAAATTTGTGCACAAACACACAAGTTAAGTTCAATAAAAGTGTGTAGAATAATAATAAAATAAATGACTGGACCAAAGGTTTAAGCTTGACTAAGCTAAAAACAACTATAATCCGATTTTCAATTTGTTTTTATTTTTCATTTTTATACGAATTTTGTAATTATATTTTTATGCAAAAATTATAGTTTAGTAAATCTATATTTTTGTATTCATAATGTAGGAAAAAAGTCATAAACATGAAAATACCCATTCAACCAAAATAGCAATTACAAAACCTTAATTAAAAATACAGTAAAACTTGTCTATAACGACCACCCACGGGACCAAGCAAAAGTGGTCGTTAAACTCAGGTGGTCGTTATATACAAATTCAATAAAAAAATTACAAATCAAAAAATAATTAAAACCAGTTATGTTCATTTCTTTATAAAAGAATCTAAGTTACTTTGTTTGCACTTTCTTGTCTTCCTAATGAAAATTAAATCTTCAAAATGCTTTTCAGGCACATCCTTGGTGTTTCTATAAAGGGCGACCGGTAGCCAGCAGGTCACGTGGTACAGTAGAACGGTTTCCAAGTGGACAATTCTGTGCGTTTCTACCTTTAGACAGCTTTGATGATGATTATTGAAAACTGAAACTACATTGGTAGAACTCTGCGACTATGATTACAATTAAAACCATTTGATTATCCAGACCGCTAAAAGAGTTCAATTTTCTCTGCCATTTTGATTTCCGACCAGATAGAGCCCGGTTTTGAAGTCCGATGTAAGCGAAGCGGTCGTGATTTTAGACAAGATTTTTCGCAAACGACAATCGACAATCGAACAGTGAAGTGTACATTTCTTCGGGTGGGACGAAAGCAGTGCTTTCACGAAGCTCACCCTACCAGAATAAATTCCACATGAAATACACTGAAATAGGCAAGAAGCCTGACTAACCCCAGAGGTCTTCCACATTATGAAAAAAAATAAAAAGATCGACGATTGTCAGAAGATTGGGAGAGGGGGCGGGGGTGGGTGGTATTACATCTTCCAATAATCCGGGAAGGAAACGTTGCCAATGTCTTCGAAGTTGACGTCAAGAATATGCCTCGGTTTTCTATACTTTGTATGCCACTTCATTTCCATCAGATTGTATAGTATTCCAGCCACCAGTTCATTGTCATGGCTCTTCATCGTCTGCACCATGTTCATCAGGAGATCTTGGACACACTTACCAAGGTGAGTAATGTTCAGATCCGAGTGGATGACAAAAGTTAACTCAAGTTCAAAGTAAAAGTTGAACTCAAGTTCAAAGTAAAAGTTGATTTTTGTCTCTCATCGCTGAAGATTGCTACCTGGTGGCCGAAATACGTATCCGGTATTTCAATTCTCTCTGTGGATTAGAGGTTCCCCCCTTTTTGTCACCCTTAATTTTCTTTGTGGGTGAATGCTGCATATATGTGGACTCTATCATGTCTCCGTCCAAGCAAAATAATATGAAGCAAAATGCAGGGAGAAAAGAGACGCTGCCGTTTTTAATTTTCACAATGGCATCGTTCAAACACTTGTTAAGTCTAAGTACTAGCTTCTGTATCCCACAGTCATGAATATATCATACTAGAAGAGGTACCCGACGTTGCTCGAGATAATTACACTTGTAGATAAACAGAACAATCTCAAAAAATTAAATTATAACTCCCAATTGGTTAAATAATAACTCGATCAATACAACACAGAGCACAGGTACTATCCATTCTACGAAAAATACGAAAAACACGAATTATAGGTGATATACCGGGACCAGATACTTTAGACTCAAGTTTTTCTTGCTTTTGACGTGAAAGCTCTTGCTCTATTCGAAACTCCCGTTGCTCAGATGTTTCAAATGCCCGTACAGCTTTTTCTGTTTTAGTTGCAGAGTTTCTCTGACCAATACTCGTTCTTTCTCTTTCCTTTCCAGGAACATAAATTTTTGCCAGTCGTCTGGACGTTTGATAGGGAACTCAAGAGAGACACGCGTGACTCCTTTGCCTCATCAATAGACGCTGCCTTATTAATTTTCTGTCATTGCATCATCATTTTATGCTCATTATTAATAATTCTTGGAAACGAACGTTCAATCATCGCATTATCAACATCTCAGTTTCCAAAATATACACATTCCCACCGAATATAGTCAAATGTATTTTTATGAAATGTTTGGATCCGATGTGCTACCAAATAAGCTAGGTGATAACCCCGGACTGTTTTTTATGATTAAATTTTGCAATATCTTAAAAATAAACACATGAAAACGCTTAGAATTAATACAGTAAAAATTCATAATGAAAACTCGGAATTTTTTTTTTAAAAGCTCACAATGGATGGACCTCTCCATGTATGCCGCTGCTAGCCTAAATAATTTCTTAGTCACGTAATCTTAGATGTTCCCCTTGATGTTGATGCAACGAAGCACTTATATCGCGACTCTATTTAACATCATGAAGGGGACATTTTGAAGAGATGTTGCTAAGTGCTTGAATTCGATAAAATTAGTTCGGTGACATATATGGAACCAATCCTTTAAAAAGATAGAATATGGAAGATCCTACATTGGTTTCGTCAGTTCACTGAGAAAGGGTGCCATTGCAAAGGCAAAAATCCTGGAAGGCCACGAGTGTCAGAAAAGAATATCCAACGCATGCAGCAAACGCTCACTCGCAGTCCGAGGAAGTCGACTCGCCGAGTCAGCCGGGAACTCACAAATGCCCCTTACGACGTTGTGGAAAGTGTTGAGAAAGCAGTTGGTTATGAAACCTTACAGATTACAGCTAGTGCAAGCTCTGCATAGTACATCGGTTACATTGAATATTTGTGATCATGTGGATAACCAAAATAAACTTCCGATTATCTTATATACTAAAACTCTTGGGTGTATATATTTATTTATCTGTAATTCTATCTCCTCCTAGACAGTTTGAGCTAGCGACTTGAAATTTTCAGGGCAGGCTTACCAATAAAGGACCTGCTCCATCGCCAAAAATCAGCCTCCTACGACCCCCCGATCCCCACTTTCTGGGGTTTTCATTTAAAATTATCTGCTTTTGCTTTGTAATTCCCCTCAACAGATGGCGCGGGCGGGCGAAGCCGTGGGTAACTAGTATCCTTCTAAAGATGCGTCGATTAAATCTACGAGGGTAGCCCAGAAAGTAATGCACCACAATTTTGTTTCTTCAACAATTATTTATTGAACACAATGAAACTTATACACACGAAAGAATGATGTTTCTTCTGCACTCCCTATTTTTTCACATAATCTCCGTCGCGTTATATGGCCTTCCTCCAGCGAGACACAATGGCGTGTATGCCCTGTCGGTGCCAGTCCTTGTTCTGTTCACGCTGCCATGTCTTCACTGTGCGATTCACGTCTTCGTCAAAATGTCTCCCACGAATGGCCCAAACAAGTGAAAGTCTGAGGGCGCTAGATCAGGGCGAATGGGGTAATACTGCCCAACCCTGTTTCGTGATGTGTTCCGACGTCCTCAAATATGTGTGAGGGCGAGCGTTATCGTGTTGAAGCAAACAATCAGCTGGGTTGTTATGGCGTCCAATTCACTGGAAGCGCTTCTTGAGTTTGGTTAATGTGTTCACATATGCCTCAGAAATAATGGTGCTGCCTCTCGGCATCACATCAATGAGTGTGACACCATCACAGTTCCAAAACACAGTGATCATGACCTTACCATCAGAAGCAGTTGCTTTGAATTTTTTCTTCTGTGGAGAGTGCGGATGGTGCCATTCCATCGATTGTCGTTTTGTTTCGGTCTCAAAATGGTGCACCCAGGTTTCATCAGCTGTCATAATCCGGTACAAGAAGGCTTCCCCCTCAGCTTCAAAACGTTGCACTAACTCAGAAGGAATGTTTTTTCTCAGAGCTTTGTGTTCCTCCGTAAGACAGCGTGAAACCCATCGTGAACACGTTTTTGTGTAATAAAGAGCACGGATGATTTATCCACACTTCCTTTGCTGATTGACAGCTCCAGCGCCAACTGGCGAGTCGTTCTGCGTCGGTCCTGATGAATGAGCGCATCAGCACGCTGCATCTTGTCAGGTGTGACAGCCAAGGATGGCCGCCCCGACCGCGGCAAATCTTGGAGCTCCGCTGAACCGCTTTCTGATGGCCTCACCCTCTGTGCCCAGCGACTAACCGTACTTCTGTCGACTGCTGATGCTCCACAAACTGCACATAAACGTTTGTGAATGTTTCCAACCGTTTCTTGCTCCGCAGTGAGATATTCAATGACGACACGCTGTTTGTAACGTACATCACTTACAGACGCCATGTTGTTCCAGTGCTGCACGTACGCTATCTGTCGGAAGAAACGGAAACTTTGCGCGCGCACTCCGAAAACTTCCAAGAATGCATATCTCAAATTTCGCATTCGTACCATTGTTGGGGACGGAGAAAATTGTGGTGCATTACTTTCTGGGCTACCCTCGTTTAAGTTGTGTAGTTTGGTAAATATATCCTTTCAAAGTTGTTACATTCTTTTGTGAACAGCTTGTATATCTCGCTTTTTTAATTACAGTGGAAGATTTAGTTGGCCATAATCTGAAGAATTCGCATATTAAAAAAAACACTATTTTAAATATGAAGCGTGTCCGGAAAGTAAGGTTACAACGGCTAGTATTCTTTCAAAAAATGTTTATTTCCACTACAACTTATTTAAGTGATACAGGGGTTATTTTCCCACGACATTGCTGCCATCGTCCAAACACTTGTTAAATCTAAGTACTAGCTTCTGTATCCCACAGTCATGAAATTCTGGCGCCTGCTGCTGGAACCACATTTCAAACTTGTGCTTGATCTCTTGACTTGAAGCGTTGTCCAGCAAGATTTTTCTTAGGCTAAGAAACAAGTGCAGAAGTTCGTCAGAGACCACAGATGGCCTACCGCTCCTGCGTTTGACATGAACATCGGTCCTGCCTCCAGAGAATTCACGACACCATTTCGTACATATTGTTGACTCAATGTTTCCATAAATGAGAACAAATGCTTTGTGAATATCCTCTGGGCGCTTACCTTGTGCTTGAGAAAAAGTTGTGGCGGAGCGCACTGCACATTTGACGGGATTCTGAATCGGTACAGCCATTGTAAACACGTGTTGCTCCAACTCCACGCAGCAATGAGGAACAGTCGCGAGAGGGAAGTGGAAGGCGGACAGTTAAAGCCAGGAGAGCCAATTTAAGTACTAAAATATTATTTGTCCAATAAAGGGGTTGTAACCTTACTTTCCAAACACGCCTCGTATAAAAAAAACACTTCTCTCCCTTTTGGCTTTTCAGATAAATTTAAGATAAGACAACTCGTAAAAATAGCAGCTAAGATACAGAGGGGCTTGATGGCCATTTGCGCGACGACTTACAGTAGCTGTATGCAGAAAGGGTCAATGAATACAAAATTGACCAAGTATCCGGAGATCTGTGACACCATCCTGCACAATCAAGCCATGTTTTGTCCATTAACATTGTACAGAGCACATCACTTGCTCACAGATATTCACTTCTGATAAAAACTGATGTATTATCATTCTGTTATCCTTACACTAGAATAGGCACCTTGCTCCACTCAGTTTAGTTGAACATAGCAAAGCCAGATTGTTTACGGTAAATATTAGAATAACGAAATTCAGGATTTGTTTTTGCCAAATTTGACTAACTGTGTAGGATGTAATTATTGAAATTGCAAAATGTAAATGTATGAGAACATACTACCATAAAATCAATGTTAGGTTAGGGTTTTCTCACTTATTTTACAGCGGCAAGGCAATGAAATCCATTGCAAAGTAGTTAAAATCTTTCCCGAACTATGTTAAAGCATTATGCAAAGGTTGACGTTCATCGGTGCGTGGTTGTAAAGATTATCGAAAATATACACACATTGGCTTTTATTCACATACAGGGTGTCATATAAGTTCACGACTTCAGCAGTGGAGGACACGCATCGAAAACGTGCGTTTTGTAAACAATGGTACTCATGTAGAGCATATTATATAAATAAATAAGGTTTTCATAAAAAAAAAATGTTTATTTTTCCTATGTATGGAAACTTATGGGGCACCCTTAAGTACACTACCGTATCAAAAGTGACTGGGACAACCCTGATTTGAATGAAAATGAGACATTCTTTTGCAATTTCACTGTTGGCATTCTTCCCAGCACTACATAACAGAGAGTATGCTATTATGAGATGATGCTTGCGTGAATGCTGTAAGAATGTCCCAAAGAAAAGAGCTTGCACCAGTAACGCAGCGAACCTCACATCAGCACCAGCACCAGCAACGCAGCGAGGAGATTGCAATGGTGCAAAGAGCGACGACATTGGACTCTGGATTGGCGAATGGTTGAATGGAGTGATGAGTCCCGCTACACCATCTGGCAATCGGATGGACGGGTTTGGGTATGGCGAACGCCCTGCAAACGTTATCTGCCAAACTGTGTTGTGCCCACGGTGAAGTTCGGCGGAGGGCCGGTGATGGTGTGGGGGTGCTTTTCATGGTATGGGTTGGATGCAATCGTTTCTGTGGACGGACATCTAAACGCAGAGCGTTACCAAGACATTCTGGACAACGCAGCACTCCCATCTCTCTGGCAGCATTTTAGCAATGGCCCTTTTCTGTTTCAGCACGATAACGCACCTTGCCATAAAGCAAGGCTGTAGGCGCAATAGTTTGATGAAAAGGGCGTTCGAGAACTTGACTGGCCTGCCCAGAGCCCCGATCTGAACCCCATCGAACATCTGTGGGACTTGGAACGTCGATTGCGCACTTGTGCGGAATGCCCGAAATCCGTGACCGAACGTCCAAGACTGTTCGGGAAAACTCAGGTTTTTATGTAAAAATAGATATAATTTTATTTGTAATTAATTATTCTATTTTTTCTATTCTTTAAGTTTTTTTTACTGTTTTGCAGACAGTGATTGTTGAGTATATATTGTTTTAATAAATGTTAATTAAAAAATCTCCACGTGATTTTCACTGTCTGCAGCTAGTTGTCCCTCGCGAATAATTTTCGTGATCACGAGGATGTGTGTCCCACTATTGTTGATGTTCTTTCCGTGGTTACTGTTTTTTTTTTTTATTTCAGACAGACCACTTCAGCTTCTGGCTTGACCAGTCGTCCCTCCTTCTGGTCCTCCACGTCCTTCCTAACCTGCAGCATGGCGTTCAACTTCCATTTATCATTTTCATTCCAATGCTCTGCAAATTACTCCTACCCTGCCGTTCGATGTTTAGTTTCTTATTGAATTTCTCACTTTCTCGCGGCAGCCATGATTCTTTACCAAGCAGCATTGTTTTGCGGGTTTACCCATAAGGTAATAATGAAATTTCTTTTAATGCTATTTCAACAATAACGCGCATAAGGGACGCCATGCTGCACATTTCAATTCTTATTTCCCATTAATAATTAATTATGATTTCGCAGTCTTTCTTTAGACATTAAAAGGGAATTTGAAATTTCTTTTCCTTATTCTTTATAAGGAATTGGTTTGTCTCAATTCTTTTTATATTTAATCTCAATTCGCTCAATGTAGCGATTAATATTTATCGTTACAGTGTTTTGCTGTATTTAACGTACATTTAAGTATTTCTTTATTTTATTCCGAGAAATATTTTTTTTTGTAATTGAGATCGCAATGCCTATTCCTCCATTATATCATATTGTATAGAACATTCTTTTGTACAGAATTTTTATATTTTATAAATAAATATCGCAATTTTTAAACCAAAATAAAAGTCTTTTAACGAGCTACGTTTACTCTTAAGTTTGGGGGTTCTTTCTTTTAAAGTACCACCCATTAAATTCTATTATTTTGCTTCCCCCTCTGAACAAAGACTCTTATGGCAGAATGGCGAAAATTACCTGTCGAAACGTATCAAAAACTTGTGGACAGTATGCCCCAGAGAGTAGCAGCTGTGATAGCAGCAAAAGGTGAACCAACAAGATACAAAATATGTATTTTTTTGAGTGTTTCGATTAAAGTGATGGTGTCCCATGACTTTTGATAGGGTAGTGTATCTGTTCCATTTGATTAATTATACTATGGTGATAAAACAAACATCCCTTCCATTACATCCCTTCTCAAATGTCAAAACAATCTTATTGATGAAGAGACGCTGCATTTAAAAAAACAACAACAAAAAAATGCTTTTGCTATCTGTGGCTTATTACATCAATAAAGTATTTACAACAATTAAAAATGCTGACCATTCTGAGTTTCACAATTACCCTTTTTACAATTAGAATTGCGCATGCGCACAAATACAACAACGATTCACAGTGATAACTTTCGCGTAACCATACGGCAAACAATCATAGCATTACATGTATTATAACGACCAAAATGCTTGTATCCAAGTACTTTTAAAAAACATGTTTCTATACATTTTCTGCTGCTATAAGTTAGGCGTGGATTCCACATGCGTAAAAACAACGGCAGAAACCACAAAGCAGAAAATGTTCTGACATCACTTTCTGCTCTCTTCTTTCTGCCCGACAGAAAATACTCTTATCTAAAGCCTGGTTCCCACATGCGTAAAAACAACTGCAGAAACCACAAGGCATAATCTTTTTTGACGTCACTTCCTGCTTTCGTTTTTCTTGCCGACAGAAAACTCCTCTTTTTTCGAGTTGGATTAAGTCATAACCTACAAAAATAAGAGAATTTCTGTCGGGCAGAAAGACGAAAGCAAGAAGTGACATAAAAAATTGTGCTTTATGGTTTCTGCCGTTGTTTTACGCATGTGGAATCCACGCCTTCGTTGAAATAAATGCAGGGTCCATATAGCAGAAACATACATTTTATTGCATTACGCGTTTCGATACTTAGATCATCGTCAGAGGTTTTCGTGTAATGGAATTGGAGATAATTTTAAAAATAATAATGAAGGTAAAATGATGGGTAAAAATGTATATATGAAATTTTTATATTGTTGGAAATTTTCACTGTTAGAGATTGTTGCTTATGCAGAATTTTGATTGTATATTTGTATTTTATTAAATAAGGTGTGTAAATCATGTTTAATTTGGCAATTCATTATTTTAGTTTCGTTTAGTTTATGTTTTTACTTTATTTCTAAAAAATATTGACAGATTATATTGAAATTGAACGTAAAATACGGCTGAACCCTAGCCTAAGATACCTTGTGTTTGCCGTACGGTTTTAACCAATTTAACACTAGGAGCGCCTCGATCTAATTCTAAAAGGGCTAATTACTTTTTTTTTCACAATTATGTTTATTTTAATTATTGTACGTAACAATCAAAACAATGACTGCTAAATTAGCAATTCCAACAATGGACAGGATGATAATGCTTTTTTCTTAGGGGTTTTTGCTAAAAGCTACTTATAAGAATGCACGTTTGGGCTATACGTTTATTTGTCCACCGTTTGCATGATAACTTAAAAACGGATTAACTTTTTCAAATTCCATTTTCGACAACATCATCACTAAAGTCTTATTTAGGCTATATCAAATTTTCAGGCTTTTTCGTGGACCCCTTCAAGCCGATTACACATGCTTTAAGAGATACCTTAAAGAATACCAAAATAATGGCATGTCATGTAACAATCGATTCGTAGTGAGGAGTCAACAATGAATAAATTGTTACTTTATCTTTTAAGCATTGTTAACATGAGCACGTGCATGCGATGATCGCGTTATCGAGGCTCAATTTCTTCTGATACATTAATAATTGGTGTGACGTCTTAAAAGGGGAGGGGTATGGGAAATGTGACACAATGTGACATAGGGGGACGGAGGGGGATTGAAAACGCCAAAAACAGCGTGACGTATTTCTTGAACGACACCTTTTCTGAAAGCTTTATATGTCCTCTTAATGATAATGAAAACCGAAAATTTCTATTTTTAAAGGGAGTGAAATTTATTTATTTATTTATTTATTAAAACTTATATACAAAGGGCCTAAAAGGCTCGTAGACATCTCACAACAAAGATACGTAAAACTAAAATATAAAACACAAATGATCAAAATTTAAAATTAAAATTTCTCATCACAATAAGTCATTGATAACCAAAATCCAATTTATTTTTAAAGATATTCAATGTAGGGGATTCAACAATAGATTGAGGCAGCTTGTTCCACATATCTATTGCTCTGTATCTAAAATTATGCAAATTAAATGAATGACAACATCTTTTTTTTGACAGGGCAAATGCATGTTTGCGAAAGGAATTGTTTGGGAAGGTCCACCAACTAGAGCAATCCATTTTATAATGCGCCATAACAAAAAACGTAAAGTACTCAATCAGATCTCCACTAACAAGCTTAGTAGCTCTACGTTGAACCCCCTCAATCAAATTACTATCCTTAACAAAAAGTGGTGAACACAAAGAATTATTAAATTCTAAAAGTGAGCTGATATAAATATTATAAACTAATTTAAAACTATGACGAGGCAAGATCTCTTGATTAAACCAATCATTTTCTTGGCTTGATTAACTGAATATTTTGTATGGGCAGACCAGTCAAACTTGCCATCAACTAATACACCAAGGTCCTTCTCAATTAAAGTTTTAGACAAAGTATAGTCATTAAATTTATAATAAGTCAAGAGTGACTTTTTACCACAATGTAGGACCGTACACTTGGCCAAGTTGATTGACATCATCCAGTCTTCAGCCCATTGAGACAAATAATCAATATCTTTTTGAACAACTTTACAATCCTCAACTGTATTAGCCACATTAAAAAACTTAGTATCATCAGCAAATTGACTCAAATGAGAAGAAATATTATTACTTAAATCACAAACACATAAATTAAATAAAATAGGTGACAATACAGCCCCTTGTGATAACCCAGTAAAAATAGGCTTCCAGTTTGAAAAATGATTATTTAACTTCACCCTAAAAAATCTATTATCGAAATAACTTGACAACCAGATAATAGTAGTTTCATGAAAACCTAATACAGATAATCTATACAGTAAAAGTTTATGTACAATTCTATCAAAAGCCTTTTCAAAATCAATAAAAATAACATCAATAAGATTAAAATTATCCAAATAATTCATTATATCATCATAAGCTGTAAGAAGATTGGTATGCGTAGATCTAGCCTTAAGGAACCCATGCTGGTTACCCCAATCAAAGTTATTATTCTTTAGAAAAACTAAAAGATTATCAAGTATATGGCTCTCCAAAATCTTAAAAACAAGATTGGTCAGACTAACCAGTCTATAATTCAAAGGATCAGTCCTATTACCCCTTTTAAAAATAGGAAATATTGAAGATAACTTAAATTTATCAGGGACAATATTTTCCTCAATTGATTTATTAAAAATAATAGTAAGAGGACCCGATAAACTATCAGCCCAATTTTTCAAAAACAATCCCAGGATATTATCTGGGGCAGCTGCTTTTTTGGGATTCATATTAGAAAGCCTATGTGCAACCTCAACAGCACTTATTGGAGGAATTTTGAATTTATCATCGTCCTTAAGATTTGCAAATATAGCAAAAGGATTATCATCCAATAAGGTCACAGGAATTTTAACTTTGCCATTAACACAATCAATTATAAACATCTTAGCATATGAATCAGCCAAAATCTCAGCCGCTTCCTCATCATTGGAGGATAAATTATTATTTATACTCTTAACCTTAATACCCATGTCCTTAACAGATAGTTTATTTTTCATGTATTAAAAAACTGCCTAGGATTAAATTTACAACTTTTGAGGACCCAATTACTTTGTTTACGTTTTTCACTTCTAATTAATTTTGCATGATTATTTCTCATCTTCTGATATATTTTATAATTTTCAAATGAAGAGCATTTCTTTAACTTTTTCCAAGCCTTTTTTTTAATAACCGTGCTTCTTTAGTATTTTTATAAATTATATAATTGGTACATGATTTTTTTAATAACAAAGTTAGGAACCTTAGCCTCAATAATTTTATTTATCTCCCTATAAAAAACCTTTGTAGCTCTAATGACATCTAGATTTTTTATCTTTACAGCAATATCAGCCGAAATAATCTCATTATTAATGACCTCATAATTGGCTCTGCTGAAATCTTTCCTAATAATATCAGTAGGTAAAGATTTAATAACCCTACTCTTTGTATAATCAAATTCAATAACCGCATGATCACTAGTACCAAATGGTTCGGAAATAACAATATCATTAATAGCACTAGCATCTTTTGACAAAATAATATCTAAAATATTGGCACTAGTCAATGAATAATGATACAAAAAATTATCATTAATGACCTCTATAATAGCATCCTCTACTTTACTGGTACCTACAGTTGAAGAATACATTGACCAATCTAAGTGAGGACAATTAAAGTCACCCACAAATATAGGGTTTTTCAACTTAACCAAATCAATAAAGTTGCCAACAAATAAATCATCTTTAATTTGATCATTGGAAGGTGAACGATAACCCAAACAAATGGATACATCAACCTGATGACCTCTTAAAATATCAACTGCCAGCCACTGATCAGTAACTGATGACAGTTCATGAACCTTGAAACTAAGCAAGTTATTTAAATATAATAACAAACCACCTCACCTAGACTTCCTGTCATTTCTCACTAATAGATAACCTTGAATTGAAATCTCAGCATCCAGTACATTTTCATTTAACCATGTCTCAGTGTGACAGATAATATCAGGTTTAATTGAAGAAATCCTAGCAGCAAAATCAACCCAATTCTTGACAACACTACGGATGTTACTATAGACAAGTTTTAATTTTTCAAATTTATAATTTATTCTTGTAAAATTATGATGAGCATCGCTAGTCAGGTGGTTACTTCCATGGGTGTTAATCCGGCTTGGTAGGTCTCGCTAAGGTAGACGATGAAACGTATGAATCAGATAGTAAGTCCGGGTTACGTTCAATTAAGGTTCGGACTCGCAGCCCTCTCGGCCAATTGAAGGCAGCCAAGATATCATTATCGTTATTCCAGTGAACTCTTACAAAGAACATTTTTGATTTAGATCCGGCCTTTGTGATCCAGTTACCACATTGAATCACTTTAAGTCCTTGTTCCGTCAAAGTATTAGTCAGCTGTAGAGGCGTAACAATATCTTGTAGGCAACCGAACTGTAGTATTACTACGAATAGGCAAATTCCAAGTAGAATTATCTTTAGTATTAGTTGGACGTTGGTTGTTTTTTATAGATAAATCATTCAACGAGAGCTGATGTACATGTGTGGATCGTTCAAGATGATCCTGTTCCTTATCCAAATGGTTATTATCCTGAGTTCGTTCCTCGGAGTCAGATTCACAAGTATTTACAATATCTTGGACAACGAGAATTTAGTCGCAATCGTTTCATTAGCAGCTAGAGACTGCGAGTGTATAGATTTGCCCACATCAGATCTATTGGGCTGAACCTGGCAATGCTCGGGCAAGGGAAGAACAGGTAGAATGGAAGAAATTAACTCACATGTATCATTCACCAGTTTCTCGACTTGTAATTTGACATTATTGAAAAGTTGATTGATCATTAAGTTTAACGAATCCATAATGCCTTTTAAAACAGCGTTAGAAATAGAATTGTCCATGTAATCTAATTTTTCTCAATTTCCTCAACGGTAGCTGATTGTTGAACAGAATAATGATCACTAAATTTATTAAAGAAATTGTTTTGCAGTTCAGTTATTAATTGAGTGTAACTGTCAGTTAAGTCATAGTGGCATATTGGATGAGTTAAGCTAGGTTGAACCTCTTGATTATTAGATTGAGTAGTTGAATCATCAATATTAGAATGCTCCATACCTTTAGATATATTGGAATCGTCCTGTTTGAAATTCCGTAGAATCCAAGTCTTTAAGTTATTTAAAAAGTTGTCAATATTTTTCCTTTGATTTCCAGTAGACGTTCTATCTCGCATAATGGAATTGATTAATAAATGATAAGTATTGTATTCATTCATAATATCATCAAAAGAGGACATATTATTGTCTTTGGGCAGATATTGAGAGGAGCAGAGTTTCAACGCGTGTACATTCTTTGCGGCCATTTTTTTTTTTTTTTTGGTAGTCATTTTTCCCTTCCCCTTTAAAGCCCATTTTTTTTTTTTTTTTTTTTTTTACCCTGCCGCAACGAAGAAAAATGAGCCTATATCCAAAGCGGATTAAGATAAAAACAAGTTGAATGGATTTTTTAAAAAATAATTAAACCGACTTAACAATGGAATTAATATGGGACCATCTTAGCGGTAAACCGAATCTAATGAAAAAAGAATTTTTAAAATCGGTTTATAAATGACGGAAATATCGATGAACATACATAAAAAAAAATACATAGAGACGAACATAGAACCTCCTCCTTTTTGAAATCGGTTAATAAAATAAAAATTGCTTTGTACTTCTCAATGATAGGGTTAACCTTGATGTAAAACTAAAAATATCTCATCTGGTCGATTTCTCGTGGAATGATCCAAAAATGAAGTAACTCTAATTACTTAATTTATATTTAATGTTGAAGTGAAAAAAGTTTTAATAAATAATGAGAAGACTCAACTTGAGAATAAATTTTTAGAAAAGAAAATCATAATTAATGACAATTAAATTTTAATCAATATTCGCAATAATGTAATGATAGTCTGCAGATCTTGAGTCGTGACTAGGGTTGTTAATATTACCGGATTTCATATTAACAGTAATACCAAAAAAGTAAATCTCCATTACTGGTATTACCGGTAATGAAAAACATTCAAGAAATACTTATTTAAATTTATTAGAATAAAATTCACTTACTACCAATAATAAAATCGTTTCTTCAATTTTTAATATAATTTATTTTTATTACATTGCATTATAATTAATTTGTATTGCAACTTTTGTACATTAAAAGCAAACTCTTAAGTTAAGCTCTTCATAGTAGGGAGAAAACTAAGCAAAAAAAAAGAAAAAATTGGTATGGCGAATGAGACATTCGCACAGGCCTACCACGAGATAATGATACGGAATCAAAAAAATTTTATAGGGTGTGTTGGGACACGGCCGCTAGTTAAATCGTAGAATAGGTCTTGAGAACACATGGCGAATAAAAAAAATCTTTGTGCAACACAATTTAAAAAATTTAATTTCTGTTCTGATATAAAATGTTCGAACAAAAAATGTACTTGCAATTCATCATAAATTTTTAACCAAACCTTTAAGGCATTCTCAACTTACAAATCACTGGTCAATGATAAGAGAAGTATGAACAAATTTAAAAAATCAATTTAACTTCAACAAGATTTAATTAATGATAAGAGAAGTATGTTAGAAAAGGCAACAGACAAGAATCAATATTTCGCACAAACATCAAATTTATAGTACTGTCACTCAATGTGATAGGTGATTCGATGCGTTTGTAATCTAAATTAAAACGTTTCTTCATAAAGCTAAGAGCGTATAAATTTAATATAGCATTTACATTGATAATGCTAACTGTCATAATTGCAATATCAGTATCCACCTCCATGTTGTCACTGACTGGTCTAGTTGGTGGTGAATATTTCATTATCGCACTGAACAACAACATTTCCATATCAGATATTGACACTTTACGATGAATATATACTGAGTGGCCAGATTATTATGATCATCCCATCAGTACTTCGTCGGGCCACCTTCTGCCTTCAATACTGCGGCGATTCGCATTTACTCCACGAGATGTTGAAAGGTGATGCGAGGAATCTGACACCATGAATGCTGTTGTCTTGTGCTTTCTGGCCCCAATCCGCTTCAAACCCCTTCTGTCTCTATCAGTGAGCTTCGATTTTCGGCCAATGTTGTGCTTGGCAGATGATGTCTTTCCATGCTTCTTATAGGCTGTCATAACAGTCTTTGCCTGATGAATAACAATGCCCTGTTGTGTGAAATTTGTTGGTTTTGGAACCACCTGTCTGATGGCTCTTTCAACTTTCTCCCGCAAATGCTCAATTGGATTGAGATTTGGTCATTATGGGGGCCACCTAAGCCAGGTTCGTCGTCGTTCGTAGCGATCGCAACAATCTCGCCTTACTATCATTTTCTCAATTGTCAAATCAACGTAGGGGTTAAAGCATACATTCAGTAGTAAAAAAAATTTTTTGAAGCAAACTTTATGCAAGAATAGTTTGTTCTTGAAACTATTCCTGAAAAATACGAGTAGCGTGGCATGGCGCATTGTTACGTTGGAAGAAGCCATCTCATTGGGATACAGCATCAACATGATTGCATGAGCTTGATCAGTAAAAATACTTATGTATGTTCTGATATTCAGACGTTTTTCTACACAAATTAAAGGACCCATATCATGCCAGGAAAACATGCCCCAAACCATAACTGCCCCCACGAGCTTGAAGGATTGTAGTCATGCATGTAAGGTCCATGCTTTCATGCAGTTTCCGTCGAATTCTCATTCTGTTGTCTGCATGATGCAACTGAAAACGTGGTTCATCAGACCACATGACTTTATTCCGATGCTCAACTGTCCAATCCTTGTGTTCCTATGCGAATTGGAGACGTTTTGTCTTGTTAACTGCAGACAGCAAAGGTTTTCAAACTGGCCTTCGGCTCCCATATTCCATACTATCAGAAATCATTTGAGAGGATCCCTGATAAAGATCTGCAGTAATTTGATGTACTGTTGCCCTTCTGTTGTCTTGTACCAGTCTTGCCACTCTCCTTTCTGCCTGAACATTGACTATTCGTTGATGGCCACAACTGGCACGTTCAGACCCAGTTTTCCGGCAGACAGTCCAGTCTGTAACAATTTAACAGCAGCTGCTCTTGAACATTTAACGAATGCAGCCGTTTTGCTGATATTAGCTCCATGGCTCCAAGCGCCAACAATCATCAAAGGCTACTAAATCGCGTCGTTTACCTATAATCTTCTGAAACAAATCATTTCCAATGTCGTGGTAAACAACCTGCTTGCCTATTTACACTAGTCTCGCTCTTTAGCAACTTCAGCGAGAAATCATAGCTAATTTGCCTAGAAACATCAGGTGGTCATAATCTGCCCACTCAGAGTAAACACTTCCTAGTATAGATCTCACTACACCATTGTATAATGCTTTAACAATACAAATATCATTGATACCGGCGTCATTCAGTCGTCTATAGTTAGACCAACCAATAGGTTCACATTCATTAAAGAGTTAACATTTCAAAAAATTGCAGAAACGCCTGCTCTCCTATAACTTATAACACCATATTTTTGAATAGTTTTAAAATTTGTTCTACAATGATTACACAGCAAGAAATCTTTCACACAGGATTGATGAAAGTGATGAAGCTAAGATATTACACTTCTATCGTTGGGTGCTTCAAGTCATTCTCAAAACAAAATCTATCACAAACATTACACGAATATCCAAATTCATTGTTTATGAATATAAAACGAAATATGAATTCAGCATCCCAAATTGTCGCATATACATGTATATCGCTCCGTACATAAATCGCATTTGATGAAGATGCTGCAAATGTTGACGGTTATGGCTCATTATAGACCTCCATGGGTTGGATTTTATTACTCGATGTTGAAACGTTTATATCATCAGATATGTTATTTGCGTCGAACTGAGCGGTGGAAGTTATTGTCGCAATCTTATCGGGCTATAGTTCACTTTGGCCGCGCCACGATTCAACTTCCAGTCGTTCCTACTGAGCCTGTAGACGTTCATCATTGGACATCTAGGTCTTCATGGATTCCTCATCTCTCGATCTGTTTACCTGTGACGTTTTCTATAATTTTTCTGGTGTTTATTATGCATAAACTTGGGAATACCGTAATTTTTGCAAAATTTCCACAATTCGAAGGCCGATAGCTTAGATACTATTAAATACTGAGGTTTAATTTTTAAGCCATTTTATAAAGCGCAAAAAGATAAAATAAATGACACCTAAAATATCGTGGTATCACAAAGGAAGCCGGAGTTAGACTAAATTAATCTCCGCCAGAGAGCAGATTTTCTGACACAACTTTGTACTGCAATTGCATCAGCCGACGACGTCAGCACGAAGTCGGTCAAAGCAACACCTCCTAGAAAGAAAGCCAAACAACTGAAACGTCATACATTGTTACATCATCGTAAGTCGACCAAATTTAGGGCTTGCTATTGGTAGAAATACGATTAACAATGGTCGAAATATGATGATGTAACAATGAATGACGTTTCAGTTGTTTGGCTTTCTTTTAGGAGGTGTTGTTCAAAGTCTAAAGCATGCTTTGTTTTATATACTATCGAATGCAATATTATTCATTTTTCTATCATTAATAGTTTTGACGTTATTAAGGTTTTCGTGATCAACACTTTTCGTGACATTCACGATTTAAGCGTGGCATCCCAGTATCGAAACGTAAGACTTATTCTACGTCAAAAAGAAAATTATATTTTTCAATAAGAGGAAGCTCTTCATGTGGTTTATATTGTGTTTGGAGCTTGGAAATGAATGTTTCTGCCATTTCTTCATTTTTTCAAAAAAAAATTAATTTCTCTAAAAAGGCTTAGCTCATTTCCATAAAAAATGGTCAATGCATAGTTTAAGAACCCCAATGTCTGAATTTCTAAAAAAAAAAAAAAAAATTGACGGGGAGGGGGTTTTGGGGGAGGTGATAGTAAATAACTCCAAAACGGCTCTCACAGCCAAACAAGTCATTTACAAAAAAAATTCGCCTTGAGTTTGGTTTGTTCGTTTGAACACTACAGCCATTTTTTAATTTTTAGAAAAAAATTAATATCTCGAAAAAGGCTAACCCAATTGACATAAAATATATGCTACGGCACAATTTAAGGAACCCTCTAAGTATGTATAATTTTTATTTGGTTCGGTTATTTGCCGTTTCAGAGGCAAAATTGGTCACATACAGACGGAAATTTTTTTTCAAAATTTCAATATATCTTTACGAATCATGAGTTTTTAAGTCGATTTCAGGAAAAAAAAATTTGAGTTTCTAAAACGAACACAAAGGCCTTCACTCTTAGAGAGTGGTAGGCCAAAAAGCTAGAGTTCAGCAAGCATTCTATACAAAAAATACAAAAAAAGCGCATACGCGGGAGATAAAAAAAAAGAATTTACTAGCGTTACGGAGTTATGTCTAATTGTGATATTTTAAAATTTTACATGTGGGAAAATTAAAACTAATTATTAAAACAAGGGTCAAATGCATTGTTTTGGTTGATGTACTCAGCTTTATGTTAGAAAATAGTCAGAAATAGTCACTTGATGTCTTCAGATGATGTTAACAGTCTTCAATATTGGACGTATAATGTAATGTTGAAACAAAGTGAGAATATGGTCCAACATTGCCATCGATCGCTTAGATTATGTTGGCTCGGCAATTCGTGAGGTATTTTTTGGATGAATTTAAAGTAACGCGATCTGACTATTTACGCTGAGTATATCTACAAAAATAGTGCATTCTATTCTTGTACATTTAATATTTAGTTCCTAATTTTCCCACATGGAAATCATTAAAATATCACTATAAGAATTCACATGGTTTTGTGAATAAAAAGGTTTCAAATACTTCAGATCGAAACAGGAAGAAACGATCAATCTTAATCTGTGACGACAAAGATTCCACATGGTATTCAGAAGCAAGGTGAGGTTCGCAAGAAAGTCTTAATTTCTATTTTATTTTATTTTATTTATTTATTTATTTTTTTTTGCAAACGACGGATACTCGGCAGTGCAATGAAATGTCTGTTCTCGCTGATCTCGCCTCGCCTCCGAATAGCATGTGGAACCTTTGACATCACAAGTTAATGTTGTTTGTTTCCTCCAGGCCCGATCTGACTAACCTTTTTTATTCAACCATGCTTCAAACACTCATGCAATTCAGAAAACACTAATGCTGTAGTTTCAAACCGTTCAGTTCAGTAGATTTACTTACAACCTTTATAACTAACACATAGTTCACAGTTCCAGTTTTGATCACAAGATGTAGTTTCGAATAAAGAGTATTTTAATGACTTTTTTTTTAAATAAATGTATCTTACCGAAATGCAGGGTACATCTAAACCCCTGTCACAAACCTCTGGAGGGAATTCCTCATAGCGAGATAAAACAAAAGTTCATATAAACATAGGTCGGATAACGAACCATTTATGAGATTTCCTCAGTTAAAAGTGAAGTTTCAGCAACTGGTTTTGTATTCTGTGGATGGCAGGTGTAGCTTTTCCGCATGTCACTAGCTATCCACAGAGCAGAAAAACCAGTTGCTGAAACTTCAATTCTAACTTCGGAAATCTCTTAAACGGTTCGTTATCCCAACCATGTTTATATGAACTTTTGTTCTCATCTCCCTGTGAGGAATCACCACCAGAAGTTTGTTTCTAATAAATATACAGGGTGTATCTAAACCCTTTCACAAACTTCTAAACCAACGAAAAGGTTTAGATACACCCTGTATATTTATTAGAAAACCGGTAATAACATCTCTACCCATGACCAATTTCACTGCGCATTCAGAAAACTAAGTGACCACTTTGACAGTCATGGTCAGCGTTGGTGGTTGTTTTTTAAAGTGAGTTTATTTTCTTTGTCGTATCTTTTCTTGTTTTGCTGTCATTTTGAGAGTTTTTGTACACTGATTGGAAGAAAGTAATTGGACACCCATCGACCCGGCAAAAAATGGACCTTTCCGCTACCACACGTGTCACTACTGTATGGAAATGCAAAGATAGTCATCAGACAACACCACTGACTCTAACTGAAGCATCATGCCGCGACAGGCGGAGCTGACAGAGTTCGAAAAAGGTGTCCTGGTTGGAATGTCACTCCAAGGCGCATCCATACGAGAGATTGCCAGCAGCCGGAACCACCCGAAATCAACAGTGGCGTATGTGCTGAAGAAGTACAGGACCAATGGACATTGTACGAATGCACCAAGGCCTGGTCGTCCACCCGCATTGACCGACAGGGACCGTCGGGTGCTGCAGCGGGAGATACGGAAGAACCGACGTTCGACGATGACCATCATCGCCGGGGAATTCCAGCAGGCATCTGGATGTCACGTATCCACCAAGACCCTCCGAACAAAAGGAGGCCCCACATGCTGGGCTATCACGGCAGAGCAGCAGCCTACAAGCCGCTAGTCACACCGGCGAACAAAACGACTGCAATGGGCCAGGGAACGCAAAGATTGGACCGTTGAGGACTGGAAACGTGTTCTCTGGAGCGATGAATCCCGCTTCACATTGTTTCGACCGGATGGCAGAGTTTGGGTGTGGCGTGTATCATCCCAACAGTGAAGTTCGGCGGAGGAGGAATTATGGTGTGGGGCTGTTTTTCGTGGTATGGCGTAGGCCCTGTAGTGAAGGTGGAAGGCACCATGAGGGCTACGGACTACACTACCATCCTGGACAATTCCGTTCTCCCAACCCTTTGGCAAACCTACGCTCTAGAGCCATGCCTGTACCAAGACGACAATGCCAGGCCATGTTGCAGCTCATAATGTTGAACGCATGCAGTGACCAGCCCAGAGCCCGAACTGAATCCCATCGAACATCTGTGGGATGAAGTCGAGCGTCGGTTGAGGGTAGTAGCCCACTCCCCAAAACACTACCTGAACTGTGGACGGCTGTACGGGACATTTGGCGGGAGATTCCTGTGGGGGTCGTACGTACTCTTGCGGAAAGCATGCCCCAGAGAGTGGCCGCCGTGATTGCAGCCAGAGTGGGGCCGACCCCATATGTTCGTAGAGACGACTTCAAGGAAGATTGCAGCGTTTTGGAGCCAAGCCATCGAAGAGCACTCGAGCAGTTGCTGTTGCTAGTGGAACTAGTCAAGCGACTGTGTGGAAGATTGTCTGTGGAAGGCTGTTGCACCCTTTCTGGTGTCAAAAGGTGCAAGCTTTGTGTCCTACAGATTTCCCCGCTCGTGTTGCCTTTGCCACATGGTTTCTGCAGCAGGATGCTCGTGATCCTGACTGGTCCAAACACGTACTGTTCGCTAATTAAGCTACTTTCACCTGTGAGTGTGTGTACAACACCCAAACAATCATGTCTTGGCAGACATTAATCCTCATGCAACACGAACTCGCGGGTATCAACATCGCTTCAATGTGAACGTGTGGGCTAGTGTCATTGAAAATCATTTACTGGGCCCGTACATCATGCCTAACCACTTGACAGGCGAGAATTACAATCGGTTTTTGCAGGAAACTTCCCCGAGCTCTTCGATAACATCCCTCTGGATGTTCGACAAAACATGTGGTACATGCATGATGGAGCTCCGGCACACTTCGCTCGGACAGTGCGTGACACTCTAAATACCGTGACAGGAAGATGAATACACTCGCTCACCTGACCTCAACCCATTTGATTTCTTTGTATGGGGCCATCTTCAGAGCCTAGAGTATGAAACACCTCTGGACACAGCGGATGAATTGCAGCACGAATTGCTCTTGCTGCTGGTGCCATTCAAGATACTCCAGACATGTTTCACTGGGTGCGAGAATCCTTACGTCGGTGGTAATAGCTATGTCGAACCATTGGTGGCCGTCATTTCGAACATTTGCTTTGAACTGGCGTCGTTATTGTATGTAATATTTACAGCTTTTGTTGTCTCTTTTTGGTTGGCGTCTAAACCAGAGGACACACATGATGTACACGAAACCGTATTATTGTCATTAACATAAAGTGTCTTGCACATAAAACGTGATAGCTCCTGAACAATGTACTTGCGACCCCACATTGTATTAAAAGAAAATGTTCATTCTGGTCACCCCTGTCATTGCTTACAGTTATACACACTTTTTCAGAATCACCCTGTAGATTAAGCAGACTCCTTCGAGGAGGAATTTTTTGTTTCTTATACAAATCTACTATTTTATTCCGTTCTCTATGAAATTTTGCACACTTGATCTTCAAAGGAAGACAAAGGTAATAATTTCGAAAGATTAGTCATTATCGATAATAATCGATACTAATAGGAGGTATCTCATGACCAACAACGCAAGGCAAAGTTTGTGGTTAAAAATAAGGTTCAATTTGTAACAATGCATAGAATTCATGTTGTTCGGGTTTTTTTTTTAGAATTCTTAGTTCTTAGAACTTAACATTTTCTTGAAAATCTTTAAAAATAAACACTAACTGAAGATAATGAAGAGTTAGCAGACAATTGAGAAAGATTGGAAAGTCGATAGATGAACCAGCCCCTTCGCTCTGTGTTATATTGGTTTCGCCAGCACGCAGCTGCAACTGAGAAAATGGTGAGCGTGTTAGCAGAAGAAACTGCGACTGCTAGATCACACAAACTGATGAATGGCCAAGTTTTCCTTCAAAACATCGAGACCAGAGTGCAACTGCAACAACAGCTAACAAGTAGTGAATAACTGAAATGAATGAGCAAGACAAAAAGTTCTCTGGGCGTCGGAAACATCTGAACAACGGGCGCTTCGTCTACAACAGGAAATTGCAGAATTACTGAAAACGAATTTGTGTTGTAATTTAACGTCTTGAGGTTGTTCTGTTTACTACCGTAAATATCCCGGGCAAGGCCGGGTTCATCTTCTAGTTCTATAAAAAATAACAATTCTAATATTTAAAATTATTTATTACCAAAATATTTATACTTTCTACAATTTTAAACATATTTTTAAAAATCGTGCATTATTTTAAACCTATTGGTATTAAAAATGTTATTTAATTACATATTTATTCTTAAAAATATAATTTCTTATACACTGGCTGGCAAAAAAGTGAAGCACCCAGAAGGTGTGGTTGAAAGTGAATGAAACGACATATGATGAAAGAACACGTGACTTTGTTGTACTGATTACAACATGGGATGAAACAGACAACGCCATCGGCAGTACAGGTGGAATGTTGGCGCCAGGGCAGTAGGGGATGGCACCCCCTCTGGTCTCAATGCATGCCCTTCCTTATGCGATTCGGAATGGTGTCAAACAGCCTTTGGATCCTCTCCTTAAGCAACTCAGTTCACAGTTGTTGCAGCTGCCCCTCCAGGTCCCGCAGGTTGGTACTGGAACAGAGTCACCTTCCAATATCATCCCGCACGTGTTCAATGATGGAGAGGTCCGGGGATCTTGCTGGCCACGAGAGGACCTCAACATGCTTTAGGCAGTTCCATAGACATATGCGCTGTGTGTGGGGTACAATTTCCCAGAGTGCAGTGCCAGAAGGGGTAGGACGTGCGGACGCAGAATGTCTCTGATGTATCGCTGTGCCGTCAGAGTCTGCCGAAGCACTGTTAGAGGTGACCTGAACGCATATCCGATGGCTCCCCACATCATGATGCCTGGGGTTACGCCTGTGTGTTTCTGCACATATGGGAGAGTTGTGCCCTCTGCCCTCGACGCCGCCATATGCGAACACGATGCATGGAGGTCATGGAGAAGCAGGACTCATCACTAAACATGATGCGACACCATTCGTCCTCTGTTCATGCCTCCCGGGCAAGGGCACCACTCTAAACTCAGGCGCTGATGTTGTAGTGTTAATGGCAACCGACGAATGGGGCGGTAGGACCCTAATCCGGCGAATGCGAGTCGTCGAGACACTGTGCGGGAAATCACGATGTATTGTAGAGTCTCTACTACATGTTCGCGAATGGCGGGTGCCGATGCCATGGGATTCCTTAATGTTTGGAGCACCATACGATGGTCCTCCCTGGGGTGGTGTTTGTTGGTCGACCCGAACTTGCCCTCATGTACCCATTGATTTCAACATCGGGCCACTGTGATATCTGGATGGCCCACATGCCTAGCAATTGTACGATATGACCAACCAGCCTCATGCAGTCCCACAGTGCGAACCCTGTCAAATGCTGTCAATTGGTGGATAGGATGTGTAACGCGTCTTCGAGGCATTGCGGGTGCTTTGTACAGTACAGTAAACTTCTCTGAACGTCTTGCGTAACTGTCGGACTCACAGCAGTTGACTGGTAACAACAATGATGTGAATAAAAGAACTGGATTGCGCGCGAGTGAGGATCGAGCGTACAATTTTCCCTGAAAATGTAAGCGAGTGATCTGAAATGTAGGAGGGAGCAGCATACAATGAGTACTCATGATATAATGTTTTCCACATTATTAGCAGATAATATCAGCAGAAAATATTAATAACAGAATAATGGTTAGTATTAATGCCTATCTTTCATTTACTGTTTTTAAATTGTCATTTATTGCAATATATTTATTTTAATAAATAGTTCAACCCGTTTAAAAAATAAATTACTTCTTTATTTGAATTTACCAACCATCTACCCGCTACGAAATTATTACTCCAATAAATTTGTGTATTCAATTATTAAAATTAATAAAAAAATTATATGCTATTTATTCTTCGAAAAATTATGACCCCTTTATTAGGACCGATAGGTACTTATGTTCTCAGAATGTGCGTCCGTCCGTCTGTCCGTTGGTGCTCTAGCTTTCGAACGCTTCCGAATTTTCGACTTCCCTTTTCGCAATTCGACAACTTAGGGAAATCGGAAGACTGAGTTCGTTGGTGGAAAAAATCGGTGAACTACTTCTGGTTCAAAAGGTCAAAAATAATATAGGGGACCACGTTTTTCACTATACAGTTCCATGTAATAAATGGCCTGTGCATTGCCAAATGCTGTTCTCCCTTTGGCATTCCATAGCTAAAGCAGAGAAAAGGCTTGTGAATTAAGTGAAGACACGTGATCGTCTTCCTTGATGGTCTATATCAGTCAGAACTGGTTCAAGGGTATGTGGTTTAGTGGTACAATTATGGTTCACTGGAAAGTTTCAATGCTAAGATATGGCATGTATTATATCAAACAGCTTGAAATAACATGTCATGATTGAATATTAACGTAAAATTAATGACAGTCGACATAGGTTCAATGGTATGCGCTTTCATGGAACCAGTATGGTTCAGGGGAAAATTTCAAAGCTCAGATTTGGCATATAATATATAAAAAAACTTGGAATAATGTGTCATGCATGAATATCACGTAAAATGAATGTTAGTCGAAATTGGTTCAAAAGTACCTGCTTTTCATTGATCCATTATGGTTCATTGGAACGTTCTATGCTAAAATATGGCATGTAATATATCAAACGACTTGGAATGTTATGCCATGAATGAATATAACATAAATTTATTAATAGTCGAAATCGGCTAAAAGGTACCTGCTTTTCGTGGACCCATTATGTTTCATTGGAACTTTCAATGCTAAAATATGGCATGTAATATATCAAACGACTTGGAATGATGTGCCATGAATGACCATAACGTAAAATTAATGATACTCGAAATCGGTTCAAAAGTACCTGCTTTGCATGGACCCATTATGATTCATTGGAACTTTCAATGCTAAAATATGGCATGTAATATATCAAACGACTTGAAATGATGTGCCATGAATGAATTTAAGTAAAATTAATGATAGTCGAAATTGGTTCCAAGGAACCTTGTTTTTGTGGAACCATTCTGGTTCATTAGAATTTTCAATGATAAAATATGGCATGTAATATATATCAAAACAACTTGCAATGACGTATCATGAATGAATATAACGTAAAATTAATGATAATTGAAATTGGTTCCATGATTCGTGTTTTAATGATACCATTATGAAACTATTGGAAACTTTCACTGCTAAGATAAGGCATGTAACTACTTACACCTTATATTATCAATAGTTAGTTTGTATTAGGCAAATTTTAACAATAGCTAGTAGCTATTCATCTTTTCAATGATACATGCTTACGCAGAAATGCGTTGGCAATTGTTTTTGAAGAAAGATTTTTTAATAGGAATGCTAATAAATTAAAGGATTCGTATATGTTCTAATCTATAGAGAAATGCTACTTGCTCCATTTAACTTTTCAGATAGTTTTATTCAGTCTGAACTATACGTTTCCCTTAGAAGTACGCCTTGCTTAGCAACCATAGGCTTCCTTAGCAACCTCATCTAATTCATAACAATGAAAGCCTTTATTAGAAATCAAATGCTTTCCTTTTCGTTCTCGATTTCTTTATAATCCTATCGGTCCTGGGCATTTCGGTTGCCTGACTTGTTTATTTTTTAATATTTTTTTTGATTTCAAATTTGACAGTTATTACTTAGTTGACTTTTAATATTGTCATCAATCCACTAAATAATTAGCGAATGATCATAATTAATTATGATTGAATTAGCCCATTGTTTACGGCCATGGGGTGCTAACAAATAGAGAGGCAGAGAGAGATAAAAAAAAATTAATTATATCATTTATTAATTTTTGGCGTGAAATCGAGTTTGGACTCGAATTTCTATGAGCCTGTTGCGAGTTAATTTCCTTATATAATTATACAATAATATAATACAATGAATCTAAATTAATATTTTTTATTTAATAAAATAGATTGAAGTAATTTCCATATTGCGAATGTTATAATTTTCGTGAATTTGTTTCTCATTCATACTTGGTTTTGTTTTCCTTCATTTGATAAAGTTTTTGAGTAAGTTTTAAATCTAAAATTTAAAAACATGGTAATTAAATTTTTTTAATTGAGTAGAATGTAAAATTATCTCAAACTTAATGTTTCAACTATACATAATATATCCTCACAAATAATAAATAATTCAATAACTGAAGAATTAAAAGTTTTCTTTAAGTTCCGTTTTATCCGACGATTTCGGTTATCCGATACGCGATCCGTCCGTTTGTGTTGGATAGTCGGGACTCTACTGTACTATGAATTATTTTCTCCATGAATTATCACGTTATCACAAAAAATTTACCTACAAAACTTAAGTTCTAAATTTTGTTCTAAATTTATTTTTCAGATAATCCCGAACCTGCGAATAAAGATTACTGAATTAGTGATCGAAAAAATAAAATATTATATAAATAAACAGCTTTCATGTCATTAAATAAGCATTAGTACAAATCAGTATTTTATTATTGTATGACAAAATAATTTAATTTTCTGCTAATATTATCTTCATATTGGGTAACTATCACTAACCCACATGTGGGCAAAGGGGTTTTTCTCCCACAATTCAGATCGCTCGACTACTTTTGTCGGGGAAACGGAGGAATGGGAGATAGCTTCACGCGCGCAATCCAGTTCTTCTATTCATATCATTGGGTAACAACTTAACAACATGGCGGTGACATCACGAATGCACTCTGGTGGGCTTTCTAGACATTACATATCCTTGTAAATGTAATCGTTTACTCGAACATTAAATGGTATGCATGTGTACCGAAATAGAATAATATTGGACCACTCCTTCTGGGTGCTTCACATTTTTTGTCAGCCAGTGTAATTTAATTTTTATCAAATTTCATAAAAATTATTACATTTACTTTTTATAGAAATAAATAAATTATTTATTAAATTAAATTAGATTACTTTGTAATTGTATTAAAGGAAAATATGCTGCAAAACTTGAACTATTTAAACCTTTTGTTTTGATTGGTCCGCACTTCTCAGCGGCTAAGCGCAAGTTCTGCATCGACGTTGGTCACGGTTGCTTAACAGTCACCCCAGAAAGACATAATCTATTATCAGTTATGACCATGGGTGCGTTCTTGAAACAACCACTTTTTCCAGTCTTTACACTTTATCGTTCGAGAAACCACCATCAGTGAATTCACGGAACTATTTTTTACTCCAACTTCCTGCATCGGCCTCGGTGGCTCAGTGGTTGCGTGATCGCCTCTGATGCCCGAGTACGCGGGTTCGATCCCGGCCGAGGACGACGAGGATTTTTCAGGAGGAAATCCTGAGATCACGCACTTCCTTCGGAAGGGAAGTAAAGCCGTTGGTCCCGTGTAGTCGTTTGCCGGCCGCACGTTAAAGAACCCTTGCGAGGCAAAATTTGCGGCCCCTATGATGCCGTCCTGAAATGACCATAGCAGTTGAATAGGACGTTAATAACAACCAAACCAAACCAATTTCCTGCCACTTTTCTCACTCGCCAAAAAGCCAGTGGAAAAAATGAAAATGAGCTATGATGGCAACCATGGTTGAATAAACCAGGTTAGTCAGATCGGGCGAGAAGGAAACAAGCAATCTTAATCTGTGACGCCAAAGATTCCACATGGTATTCGGAAGCAAGGTGAAAATCGCAACAAAGTAAGGTCTAAATTTCGATTTCATATTTTTTTGGCAAACGACGGATACTCGGCAGTGGAATAAAATATCTCTTCTCACTGACCTCGCCTTGTCTCCGAATAGCATGTGGAACCTTTGACGTCACAAGTTTAAAATCGCTTGTTTCCTCCTGGCCCGATCTTACTAAACGCTGTTTTATTCAACCATGCCAGCTAGTATTCGGAGGCGAGGTGAGGTTCGCAACAAAGTAAAGTCTAAATTTCGATTTCATATTTCTTTGCAAACGACAGATACTCAGCAGTGCAATGAAATGTTTATTCTCGCTGACGTCGCCTCCGAATAGCATGTGGAACCTTTGGTGTCACAAATTTAAGACTGCTCGTTTCCTCCTGGCCAGATATGATTAACCATGATGGGAACGACCAACCAAACTTAGAGTAAATCTAAAACCAGACGAGTTATATTTTATTAATTTTTTTAAAATTGCATTCTTAATCAGTTGTAAAATTGATTTTTTTAATTACTTCTTAACCAATAAATTTTTATTTTTAAAAATTATAAAATAATTTAAAAAGCCAAAAGATTGTATATTTATTCTCAAAAACGTGTGATTTTAAATAAAGTAAGCTATAGACACCAGTGTCTAATTATATTCCGTATGTAATTACTAATGTAATGCTAATGTATTTGCATTTAATTTTTTGTATGTATTGATTTTAATTTATTTTTAATGTTTCAGTAATAGCCAATAATACTGTAAAACTAAAATCAGATCGAATTATAATGTAATTTGCAAATGAGAACAGTATACTACTAATTGTTTAAAAACGATTAAAAAAATAAGTCTTACAAAGTAAATTATTAAAGTAAAGACTTTTAAAACTCAAGTAAATTATAATACAGTCGAACCTCCCTAAAACGAAGTCATTGGGACGCAACCCAATAGCTTCGTTATATGAAACATTCATTATACAGAAACTTGTTTAATACACAGGATGTACACCCGATTCCAAAAGCGTTTTCACTTAGGTGAATGATGTTCGGCTTCCTTGCAATACATTAAATCAGTGAAATTAATCGGTTTAAGCAAGAAGTCGAGTTCACATTGGACGATGCCGTTTATCGTTTCTTAACAACAAGGATAGGTAAGCACAATAAGTGACGTTATAATGTCTTGATTGAAATCTGATTTTGAGCCTTTATTGGGAAAGTTTTTCATTATCTATATATACAAGGTGATTATAATTAAAGTCCCTTTGTAAAAATGCTATAAAAA
>JAHWFO010028507.1:9553-20629 GCA_023313115.1 Rhysida immarginata | reverse complement strand
ACTTCTGTTAATTAAAAAAAAAAATCTCTATTTATTGTAAAAAAAAATAATCCTAGTGGCAGTTTTTAATCCTACACAAACAACTTCGCGTCAGCAGATGTGTAGAGCAGACGACAGTTACCACAGATCTCAATAATAAACATTAGTGACAGTTAATTGATTTTTTTGTATGATGTCTGCTCAAGATATTTTACAACAACTGCACGATTTCGAGCACAATGACCATTCATTAACTTCAACAACTGAAGTACAGGGTGGACGAAAAGATACTCCCCTATTTAAAAATTATTTATTGCAAAAAGTTATGAACTTACAATCATAGAATTAACATCACCGCATAGGGCGACTCAAAGAGTTATGAACTTACAATCATAGAATTAACATCACCGCATAGGGCGACTCAAAGAGTTTTTTTCGCACTTAGTCAATTTCGATGTGGGCGCCTCTGGTGACGCACAGGATGTCCAATCGGTATTTCAACTCCACCCATGTGCGCCCGAGCATTCTGGCATCCACTGTTGCAATGGCAGCGCGGATTCTCTCATGCAGTTCTTCCAGATCGCAGACAGGAGTTGAATACAACCTGTCTTTTATGTAACCCCATAAGAAAAAGTCGAGGGGCATCATATCAGGCGAGCATGGGGGCCATGGGATTGGACGATCACGCCTAATCCAATGGCCGGGAAAAACTTTGTCTAGAAGCTGACGTACAAACAAGGCCCAGTGCGGTGCTGCACAATCCTGTTGAAAAATCACGTTTGCTGGAGATGTTCATGCTACCAGTGGTCAGAAAGTTCTTGAACCACAACCTTAACGACTTTGCATTTGGTGGTTTCTTTCTGTACAAACGGCGATAATTTCTTTGCACCATTTTGGGCGATTTTGACTCATTCCACCACAGCACGCACTGCGCCTTCTCAGCAAGAGTCGCCTTTTTCAATCCGTCACCGATGCCAGCTCCCCTGGATGGTGGTGGCAAGAAATGCGATCTGAAAAAAATACTTTTTGAGCCAGCCTATACGGTAAAGTTATTTTCATGAATGTAAGTTCATAACTTTTTTGCAATAAATAATTTTTAAATAGGGGAGAACCTTTTCGTCCACCCTGTATATTGTTTACAGTGAAAATAAATCAATAAAAATATATGGTATTCAATAAATATATTTACGTATTTCTTATAATTTACAATAATAGCCATCAACTAGTTCTGTTGTGGAACCACATGTGCACAACAGTAACGTAAGATTATACTATTGATATACAATAGAGAAGAGACACAAAAATGTCCCTTTGTGTATATTACGTAATGGATTATGGACAAAAATTAATTACAGGATAATATAAATGATACACAGAATGAGCAAACTGAACAAATTTATCCAAATCAGGAGCAAAGAAAGCAACGTGGTCATCCTGCTGGTGGAAAAAATTCAAACGTGACAAACGCACAACGGCAGTTAATTATTGCTCAAATTGTGAATAATGGCCGGACACATAAAGAAGTATGAAAAAATATTTTACAGTTTACAGTATTACAATAAAGATAAACATCAACTTTTGCATTTATAGGTTGCAGATATTTTCAATTTACCAATGAGCACTATCTCATCTATTATGCGTGTCTATTTGAAAGAAAATAGAACTACAAAGCAACCTAAATTGGGAGGAAGAAAGTCTAAACTAACTCCTAACGAGGAACACATCATCACTACATTTATCAGAGAAATTAATGATGCTACTTTAAAACAAATTTCCCAATTCGCCCTACAAACAATAGGAAAAACTGTGTCTACCGCCCTAATTCATAACGTTTTGAAAAAAAGAGCAGAATTACAACTAAAACCCTTTATAAAGTACCAGAATACTTCTAGGAATACTTCTGATGTTATTGAGGCCAGGGCCGTATATGCAGCACAAGTGATACCCTTCCAGCACAAGATCATCTACCTAGATGAGGCAGGATTTAATCTTCACCTAAGACGACGAAGGGGCAGAAATTTAATTGGACAGCGAGCAACTACTACCACACCAACAAACCGTGGTGGCAACATTTCTATTTGTCTAGCCCTTAGCCAAACTGGTTTGGAACACCACGACGCTAAGCTATCGCCTTATAATTCCAACGAGCTCTGTAATTTTCTTGAAGCGCTACTCGAGAAGCAAACTGGGCATGTCTACATCATCATGGATAACGTAGCTTTTCACAAAACTAATACAATAAAGCAATTAATAGAGGATTATGGTCATGAATATATATTCCTACCACCCTATAGTCCTTTCCTTAATCCAGTAGAACAAGCATTTGCCAAATGGAAGATGATAGTTCGATGCGAGCATGCCCCTGACCGCCCTGCTTTACTAGAAGCTATTAACAACGCTGTGGCTCAGTTATCATCCCTTGATTGCAGTGGTTGGGTTCGCCATGCGCAATCTTATCTAGTAGCGTGCATACAATATCAACCAATTCTATGTGATGATTCACCACCATCCCAAAACAAGCCTGTACCTGAAGAGAGCCAAGATGATTAATTTATTTTTCACTTTTGATACGTTATACTTTTTAAATTTTTTTCTTTATAGCTTACTGTAACTTTTTTGTTTTGTTTTTTCATTGTTCATGTGTTTATTATAGCAAAAAATAAACTTGGAAGAATAAAAAATTTATACAATTTTTTCATCTATTATAAATCACATTTTAAAATTCATAAATTACATTTTTAATTTTACAAGTTACATTTTTTATTTCGTAATACACATTTTTAGTTCCGTAAATCACATTTTTGGTTTTAAAACACCCATTTTTAGTTTTGTAAAATACATTTTTAATTTCATGACATACATTTTTTAAATCGTAAACTACATTAAAGCAATCGTAAAAAGCTGTAACTCCATTTCACTCTCTGACCAGATAGAGAATGCTTTGTTCAGCCAAGGCGAATTTTCACCAAGCCAATGAAATTTTGGTTTCAATCTCATAGCCATAGGCCTACACTATGTGATCAAAAGTTTAGGGACACCAGCAATTCTCTGTTGCAGGCTTCAGATAACATGAAAAAGTAAGCCCCTTTTGCTCTAATGGCAGCCTCCACCCTCCGAGGAAGACTTTCCACCAGTTTTTGGTAATAAGTAGCTGGAATTTACCTCTATTCCTGCCTCAAAGCACTGGTTAGTTCAGCCACGAATGAAGGACAGTGTGGTCTGGCTCGTAATCGATGTTCCAATTCAATGAGATTGGAACCTTTTAGCATTGGAATCTTCAACTTCGAAATTATTGTGCCTATCCACAGTGGGCCAGAATGGCCTAAAATGTGGCCAAAACATGATTTTTTTAAAAATGATAATCGAGTGTTGAAATTTTTTTTTACGTTAATAAATATCCAAAGATAATAGTGTGTGTGTTTTGTTTGAAACCAATCGCTTGCAGAGCTAGACTAAGTGCAAGCCTTTAAATAAACAAAGAACAACTCAAAGTTCATGCGATCTAAACTTTCATCACAGCCAGTTTGAATAAGAAACTACAGAGAGTCAGTAACATTTCCATATGTAAGTATTATTTAAACAGTCAAAACAGTTTTTATCGTTATTTTTTTGAGATGGCTTATATTTCAATAACGTCCTCAAAATGATACATTGGCGATTTTTATTGAATTTTTCTCTTAAAGTTTCAATTGCTCATTAAATTATGGCAGCAATGAGGCCAGGATAATTCCTCTCCTCCCTTCAGCTCAGTTTTGGTACATACTTGTACAGGAAGTTTGGGTCGAAACATCTTGTCAAACTGTGCTCAACTATGGGGTTCTCATGCAGCTACAAAGAGGCAATGCGAGTGGAAAACTCTGCTATAGTGCAGGGACAAATCTCACCACCCATTGAGAAAGGAGCAATGATGAACACACTTGATGGAGAGAACACATTCCACGAATTGGGGGGGATCATAATAATTATGCCGGGTTCATCCGTCCTGCCTGACGAAAACATTCCACACGTAAAGAATTGCGTTTCTGCTGACTCTGTAGCTTCCTTTGGAACTACTGATCTCATTCAGTCCACCGTACGAAAGAACGCTGGCTTGTCATCTATTCCGATCACAGAATTGAATGAGGTTGACAGTGACATACAGCCCTTAGCCCCAGACATGTTGTAGTTGTATGGAAAGTCATCAAACCTGCCAAGCATACCTGGTTGGAATGGTTTCATGGAGCAGGCGACAGTTGGGCTTGACTTCAAATGCTCTAAAGTTGTTTTTCTTCCCTTCATCCACACTCCCGCAACAGACTATGACACAGTGCTTACAAGTCTCCTTGACAATCATTCCAGAAAACGTGTTTTATCACATTTGATCAGCCTCTTTATATGAAAGCCAGGGACATTGTAGAGAGCTACCAACATTCTCAGCTATAGAATGTGGTGGTGAGATTAGGGGGGTTTCATCTATTGATGTCTTTCATGGGCGCCATTGACGAATAATGGCAGGCAGTGGTCTGAAGGATTTGCTTACGAATATATACGACCAGAATAGCATTGACATAATTCTGAATAGACATGCATACTCACGGGCCATAAGAGCTCACATGTTATATAATCTTGCATTGGCAAAGCTGAGTTTAAAATGACATGCACTTCACGGAAGAGGAACGAAGAGAAACTGAAATACTTCTTGATGAAACTGTGAGGAACATGATCCTACTGGCCAATGACAATGAAACTGTCCAAGTCCTGGGTGCCAAATTCAAAACAGCTCTTGATAAACTGGAGAAAGAAGGCCCAACTTCAAAGCTCTGGGTGCAATACTATAAAATGACTACGCTCATGAAGAAATTTAAACAGACTGAGAGGATGGGAGATTGGGACCTTCACCTGGAATCAATAAGCAAAATGCTTCTTTTCTTCCACTTGGCAGGTCATTTTTTTATGCCAAAAGTGCTCGACTATACCTCCAAGACATGAACAACTAACAGCAAAGGATGGATCCCAGAGAATTCCATGCGTTCACACAAGATGGAAACTTTACGATTCGCCGTTCTGATAAATTCTGGTCTGGTCTGTGGACCGACTTGATTACAGAGCAAGTTCTTATGAGATCGATGAAAAGTTTGGGAGGATTAACCTGTGGTCGTGATTTTCCAGCAGTGTACTTTCTCGGTAGACTGGGGGAATGGTGTGAATGTTGAATATCTGCGAGGGACTTGAACAATTCAGGGGTATATCGTGCACAACCTGCGAACAACAAGTTGACATGAAGCCCTCACGTATCACAAGAGACACTGCTGATATGGAAAAACTCATGAATTGGTTCAACATTCATCCACCGTTTTCAGTTAATGAGAACATACTAAGCTTCAGCAGTGGAATAGTTGGAGGACCTGCCACTAAAGGTGGCAGAGGTGAGTCAGGATCTACCCAATACACATCAAATTCGTTTAATCATGGAGGACTATCCATCCTTCCTCCGTTGGTATTGTTTTTCCGCGCCTTCACGGGCTATGACACTACCTCTGCCCTGTTTTGGAAGGGTAAATAAAAATTGATATCCGCCTTTCAACATCATCCCCACCTTATCGACGAAGCTTCACTTTTCTGAGATCCAGATGCCACTCATGAGGCAATAGCTAAGGTAGGCAAACGATGCCTTGTGGCACTTTACGGTGGGAATGAAAACAGCATCTTCCACAGCCTTCGCTATGAGTACTTCGTGAAGGCTGCCACTCACGCCAAGGTAAATTTGGCTCGTCTGCCCCCAACAGAAGAGTCTGTCTTCTACCACTCCTACCGCACAAACCACCAGGTGCGGAAGTGGTTGGGGGAAGAAAAAGACCCTGTTGGATGGGGGTGGGAGAAGATACAACAAGGGCTGATGCCTACTACGATGAAGAATGACCCTGCCCATCAGAAGCTCCTGAAGGGACTCTCGTGCACTTGCAAGAAAGACTGTGATGGTGGAAGGTGTAAATGCCAGAGAGCTGGCCTGATATGCTCTGCTCTCTGCAGATCCTGTGAAGGTAAGCGTTGCCTCAACATACCAGCCGGCGAGATGGAAGAATCTGACAAAGAGGACATAAACCTAGAGACGCCTATACAATTTGCACAGCCGAAACACGTCGAAGATTTTGAGGACACACCCGGCCCATCAACGAAACCAACATATTCTTAGTGTATTGTCTTTTTTCTTATGTAATGAGTACCTATGTATTATAATGCGTAATTTTGTAGGTTTTTCATGTCCATGTTTGTGTTAAATGCCACAAAAACAAGTTTTGTGATTGCTTGATTTTTCAATACTTTTGTAATTTTGTTTAGTGATGTAAGTTTTCAGTATATTGTAAGTTTGTTATATCGTCTGTAATTTAGCTATCGACTGTACTCATTATACTCTTGTAATAAATTTTACACGTTTGCTGCATTGTTCTTATTCAAAAACCCACAAACCATCAAATAATAAGAAAAATCAGAGAAAGTATAAGTAAAATAAATATAAAATAAATAAATAAAATATTCATAAATATATATAAATATATAATACTACTCATAATATATCACAGGAAATATAAATAAAACCATATGAATCACTAGAAAAATGATGTGGTTCCTTTAGCGGTAAACAGCAATTTCACTATTTCCAGTTTTTGATCCTTTTCTCGAAAACTATTAGACCAACAGGAACATGCTCTGTGCTTAAATGAAAGCTAATTAAACTTCCTATATACTTTTCTCTCATAGCAGGGGCAGTAGGACACATCCTTGTGGAAATATTTGTCTTGAAACATGGACGATAGGTTAAAAATATTTTTTTGGTAAACATTGCTTATCTTTGAAATGTAGTATCTCGGAAACTATTAAACTTATAGAGCTCCTTTTGTGCTCAAATTCTAGCTAATTTACTTTAGTTTATAAAAAGATATAGAGGCTTTTGCACTAAAATGCACAGTATTGGAGCTACAAGGCAAAAACTGAAAAAAGTCCAAAAAAATCGCGGTTTTTAGCGTACCCTAGAGTTAGCACAGGGATTTCGAAGTTGCAAAATTGAGTATATACTACTGGGACCGAATCTAACAACATAAAAAAGTCAAACCTACTACCACATTTAATGCGAACTTCATGTCTAAATGAACTGCACTACATAGGGAGGTAACTAATAAATTCAACATGTGATTGTTGGTGATCCGTTTATCGGATTTTGGAAATTTTTTTTAGTTTTGTTCGGAATTCGATGCTGAACAAGTCTTCAAATGGAATTCTTCGTGTATCTGTTATGGTTTTTAAGATAAGATTTGAATGCATCCTAATTTGTATATTTGGGTTGATGAAAAGTGCATCAAAGGATAGACCACCCACAATTTCCTATTCATTGGATTCTTCAAAATTGACATATCTGCTTCGGTTATGAAAATAAAAGGGGGGGGGGCTCATTTTTGTATCCACCCTGTATTAAAATATAATAATAACAACTTATTAAAAATAAACAATTTGTTATCCTTCACAAATGAAATATAATGTGCAAAAAATTATAAAATTATTTTTAATAATTAGTTTAATATATAATTTGTTCAAAAACATGTTTAAAAAAATTAAATTAAATAAAATTGAGAGAGGAAAGGAAATGAACCAGAAACCTTTAGCATTGGAACCTGTCAACTTACCCACATAAGTACATTGACTACTTGAAAGTTATACTCTTTGAAGTTGTAAATATACATCAATAACCTACATAACTAACGTTAAATGCTTATATCTCGTAAACTAATGCCCATTAGCATGAGTTACTATGCCAAATAATAGTGGGAGGGGTACGTAACAACATATTTAAATTTCAGTTAAATCCAAGCTTAGCAGACCTGGTCCTCCCCTTGTTAGACCTTTTGGTCCCCTTTAATTTCCGCTCCCGAAACTCCGACCCCAGTGGGTTAATCAAAACCAAACTAAATAGTGAAGGTGCATATGCCCATAGTAAGCTACATTGCGAATTTCAACCTTCTACGTCAAAAAATGCAGAAGTTATGAAGGGGACGGACGGACAGACAGACGGACATTGTGAAAACAATAAGTAGCTTTATTCTTCCACTACTTAATAATATGTATAAGCTAAGCTACTTATCGACAATCCAACAATGGGAGGTTATTCGTTAGATTCACACGGTGACAACCCACCCACCCGGATGTTGTTAAGACTAACTGTAGGTGTGCAATTCAAATGTCCCACAATTTTTTGAACACACCTTGTAAGTGAAATGCTTGAATTAAATCTAAGGTATGTATCTGATCTAAACATTCAATTTACCTGATGTGGCTCTCTGTAGCATTGACTATTGTCATGTTTTCTATAGCAGTTTCGGCTTTTAGCCAGTTCTCTTGTAATATAGCTTGATCAAAATTAATCATTTCCTCTGTGAGCATCCATAAATGGCTATGCTGACTGTGGGTAGGGAAACGGTCTTTAGCAAAAACTAATGCTTCCTTTGCATTATTTATTTCACCCTGGAAAAATTACAGTCAATGAACAATTATTATCAACAAAGATTACACTTTATTATACACATCAAAAGCAATGCAACTCCTAGAAAAAAACTTTTACAAATTGTAAGATGTGTATAAGAAGGTTCATTGTAAGATGTGTATACAGTTCATTCCAAAAGCGTTTTCACTTAGGTGAATGATGTTCGGCTTCCTTGCAATACATTAAACCAGTGAGATTAATCGCTCCAGGCAAGGAGTAGAGCTTGAATCACGTTGGACGATGCCATTCATTGTTTTTTAGCAACAATAATAAGTAGGTATAATAAGTGATGTTCAAAGGTTTTGACTGAAATCTGATTTTGAGCCTTTATTAGTAAAGTTTTTTTTTTTATTATTAATACATTAATGTACATCTTTATTATTTTAGCAGAAATGCAGTTTAATAACGTGAAAACTACACAAGGAAGTAAGCGATAAGTTGGCAAAGCACACTCAACAATATAATGGCAAAGCACGCTCAACAATATAATGGCAAATACACGAATTAAATCATTACATGTTTTTCATGAAATAATCTGTAGTAGAAAATTAACTTTAAGTTTGCTGCTTATATAACAAATAATAAACCATTAAGGAATGACATAACCAAGTACCGAAAGGTTAAATTAAACCACCCTATGTTAATATTGTAAGTTTCTAATGGACCATAATGATCTGTTAACGACGTACCTTTGAACCAATTTGGATTATCATTAATTTTACGTTATAATCATTCATGACACATCCTTCCAAGTCGTTTGATATATTACATGCCATATTTTAACATTGAAAGTTCCAATGAACCATAAAGGTTCCACTAAACCAGATTCTTTGAAACCAATTTCGACTATCATTAATTTTACTTTATATTCATTCATGACACATCCTCCCAATTTGTTTGATATATTACATGCCATATCCTATCTTTGAAAACATTTGAGGGTGTCATAAGGGTACCATTAGAGCACGTGCCATTGTTTCGATTTCAACCATTTTCTAAATGGTTCATTCCTGGAACCATATTTATTAGTTGGCGAAAATAGTAATTTATATCTGCTTCTATCTCGTCATTACGATTTGTTTTATATATTACTTAATATTGTCTTCTCATTGAAAATTGCTTGGCGGGAAAATAGAGGTACCATTTGTGCACGTGCCAATGAACCGATTTAGATAATATTTGTAATTGGTTCGTGCCATGAACCATATTCATCGACTGACGAAAACAGATTTTTAAAACCTTTCATAGCCTCGGAGGAGTTTGAGTTTTGAGACGGCAGACAGACAGACACGTTTCCCCAAACTGATAGCATAAAGCACCTTTCGGTACTTAATAATACATAATGTATAAATCTATTATGGTAGTTCATTGGGAATAGCTACCAATGTTTTGAAATGAAATACAGTATCTTCAGGGTTTATGCTTAAAAAAAATTAACTATTGGCAAAACGAAATTGTATTCTCATTCATGATGGGAAAAAATAATGTATAACAATACAGTATCTTATAAATAAAGTAAACTTATATTTATGCAGTATACAATATGCTGTTTACTAAACGATATATCATAATGGCTTTTGTTTTGTTATAAAATATAAGCATAATATATGGCGGCATGAACAATTTCACTATCAAAATATTACAGAATTTAAAAAGTAATAAGTAAAAATATCAATGTTCAAAATACAAAAAAAATAAATAAATAAATATTTATTGATGAAAACAGGAAAGTAAATTCATAGCTTGGATTCGATCTGGGAAACTTCAGCTCTTCAAAGATTCCCGGTTCGACTTCAGCCTGTGGAGTTTTCATTCCTATTTTCATCAATAATTTAAACATCTGAGGTTTGGTATAGGACACTCTTCGAAAATTCTTGAGATATTCTTAAATACTTATTGCTTTGTTTTTAATAAGTGTGTTAAATATTTCATCTGCAAAGTCTATGTTACTGAAATAAAAAGCAGCGATTAATCTTTTCAGTTAAAAGTACCGTAATTCGCCTACACCAGTCATAAACCTCATCCCTATTTCCACCCTGGACGGTCAAGTCCATTTTAAACTTCTATGTTGTTCGTTCAAACCCTAGACTTTATAACCGATCAACTTCACTTAGCTGAACTCCTGCCAAGCAAGTGAAAACACTTTTGGAATGAACTGTACATCTATATACAGGGTGTCCAAAAAGTCTGGTAACATGGCAGATATCTCAAAGCTGCCAGGTAGGCGAGATCTGATGAGTGTGGTTTATAGGTAATAGGGGAGGGAAGGGAAGGAATTCATTGCCGCACTCAAATTTGACCTTGACCCCCAAATTTAAGGTCATCCATTTCCTAACTCGAAAAGGTATTAAAAATAGAGAAAAATTTCCGATTATTACCCTGTAGAGCAACACCACATTAGTCTAAAAACAATTTTTAAACATACCCTTTCCCTTGAAAGATTTTGAGGAAATGGGCGAGATAGAGTCACTCAAGGTCAGGTTGAGCTGGCCAGGTTGGCTGAGGTTTCTAACACATTTGAATTGCAGTGAAGCACACCGTTGGGAAGGGGAAGCACACTCTTGACAGCCAATGGGGGGGGGGGG
>JAHWFO010028506.1:125024-158683 GCA_023313115.1 Rhysida immarginata | reverse complement strand
GATGTTCATAAGTTATAACTTTAAATTCATTATAATTTGAAAAGTTATTTTCAATTAAATTTGAGAATATATATTGTCTAATTTACATAATCGATTAAAAGGGAGATTCTTTGTAATACATTTCTTAGTCAGTGGTAAATAAAATATATCAGTGTTTCTTGAATTTAGAAATGCGAGATTTTATGAAATTTAGAAAACTAACAGAATAGGTTATATAATTATTTAATTTGAATAAGCAGCAGGAGTCGAGATAAATACGATTGTTAATTAGCGTTTTACAACGAAAGTGATCTGTAAGAGTTTGTAGCATATAAATTTTCATTAAAGAATTTATGATTTGATAAGTGAAGAATGGAGCATAAAAAAAACAGTTTGAACTTTCTCAAGCGCTGCTGTAACCATCACTATACGGAGACCTGATAGTCGAAGCATATTCTAAGCCAAGTCTTACTAGGGAGTTGAATAAGAAAATAGAAAATTCTGTGCTATTGAAACGTGTAGAGTTTCGAACAATAAAATAAGAGATCCTATAGGCTTTAGAGATAATATGTATTATATGGTCGGTGACAAATAGGTTGTGCTTAAAAAGATCTCTAGATCCTTTGTGGTAGTTTGTTTATCAAGAGAAGAACCATTAAGGGTGAATGAGAAGCTATGAAGAGAATGTTTCAGTGAGTTAAGTGACCAAGTGCCACATTTCATTGGTATACATTCTATTTTCGATACACCAAGAGCTATTAGAGTATAGATCTAGTTGCAAATCAAAGCAGTCAAGAGGGGTACGAACAATTTTGCCCAGTTTGATATCATCTGTGAACAAAAACAAAGAAGATGATTTTACTACATCTAGTATGTCATTAATGAACAGGAGAAATAATAATGGTCTAAGATTGAACTCTGGGGCACTCCTGAGGAGGATTGAAGCTTTTGGAAGTAGTGCCATTTATGACAACATAATTTGTTCGATCGGTAAGGTATGAGCATAACCATTTGACAAGCAACTGATGCAATCCGAATTGTAAATGTTTTTTAATAAGGAGAAAAGTGGTGGTTTTGATTGAAAAATTGAAGATGTGTTTTAGAGGGCAGATGAGAAAAGCACTGCAGGCTTTGTAGACGTAACAGGGAATGCCATCAGAACCGATGGAGGTTGTGTTATAATATATGTATTCTGTTGTTTTTACTTACTAAGCAGTGATAAAATTTTGTGAATTGGCATTCAATTTCTTCAGTTCTTAATGAAAGTGTGTGATATATGATCAGTAATTGGTTAGTAAAAACACCCCAATGTGCTGAAATGTTTTATTTTTCTTGTTATTGTTATGTTCCATCTAGTCGTGGTCGACTCCTGGTGACACCATGGATATAGACCCTCCATTTTTGTCTATTCTGAACCAGGTCTCTCAGCTCCTTCAGCAGCAGGCTTGTAGCTTCTAAGATGCCCTTCATCCATCTGGTACTTTGTCTTCCTTTTTTTCTGCTTCCTGCAGTCTTGCCCAACGTAATTGCCTTTTCTAAGCCATTATTTCTTCTCAATACATGTCCAAACTAAGACAGTCATTGTTTCACAACCATTACTTCGAGTTAGCATGCAGGGTTTATTTCCCCAATAAGAGACTTATTCGTTCTCTTTGCAGTCCAAGGTATCCTGAGAAGCCTCCTCCACACCCAAAGCTCAAAAGAATCATTTCTTTTCCTTTCTCTCTTTTTAACTGTCCAACTTTCACATCCATACAAAATCACAGGAAAGACCATTGCCTTCACAATTCTTATTTTGGTTGCAAGAGAGATGTCTCTGCTCCTCAGAACTTTCTCCAGACCCATCATTCCTTTCCTTCCTAAAATAATTCTTCTTTTTATTTCATTTGTTCATTGTTCATCATTGTCAATTTTTAAGCCCAAAAAGACAAAACTGTTTACAATCTCTATATCTTGTCCATCAATTTGGAATTTGGTAGTTCCACCAGTCGTCATTACCTTAGTCTTCCTTAAATTGAGCAGTAGTCTGCACTTTTCACTCTCCTTCCTGACTCTTGGAATTAAATCTTTCAGATCCTCTTACTCTCTGCCAGGAGAGTTGTGTCTTCTGCATATCTTAGATTGTTGATATTTCTTCCTCCTATCTTGATTCCAGCTTGCATCTCCTCTAAGTCAGCCATTCGCATGATGTACTCACTATAAAAGTTGAAAAGAAAAGGAAAAAATACACAGCTCTGCCTTACTCCCTTCTCAATTCTAAAACTTTCTGTTTCACCTAAGACAGTTCTGATGGTAGCTTCCTGGTAGACATGTTTGATTAGAATAATAATATGTTCCAACATTCCCATTGTCCTCAATATGTCCCACAGTTTGTTGTGATCTACACAGTCAGAAGCTTTGCTGTAATCAACGAAGCACATGTAAACTTCTTTTTGATATACTCTTTTTGTCTCCAGAAACCATTTGATGTTGGCAATTTGGTCTCTAGTACCTCGATGCTTCCTAAATCCAGCCTGAACATCCTGGATTTCTCTCACGGCAAAAGGTTCCACTGAATTATCTTGAGTAAGATTTTGCTGGCATGAGGAATTAGCGCTATCGTTCTATTGTTTTCGCAGAGAGGGAGCATCTCCTTTCTTGGGGATGGGGATAAAGATTGATTTCTTCCAGTCTGTAGGCCATTTTGTTGTTGTCCAAAGCTGGTCTTACACTAGCAATCTTTCCCGGAAAAGTGGCAAGCTCTACCCGCGAAAGATGTTTACACTATTCACAAACGAGGCTGTGCGCGGGTAAGATGAGCATGCTAACTTTTCCAAGCTGGCTTTCCCGGGTGGTGTGGCTCGCTTCGCGAAAACGAGGCTCATCTACGTTAAGGCGATTGAAACATAAAAAAAATGGTGGAAGATAAGCCGAGCAACAAAGCAATAGTGTATGAGTAAAGAATAAAGGTGAAATTCATTTTTCGAGTTTGTGTTATTGTTACTGGCATGTTGGCCTCCATGTTTGTTACAATGGAACAGGAATGACGATTAAAATAAATCTGCCTTCGTTACATACTCGAGAAAACTTTCACAGGAAAGATGCTTTTAATGTACAGCAGGCTCTAGCAACGCGAGCGCGGCCTGGGTAGCCTTTCCCGCTAATAAAGCGAGCTAGTGTAAAACCAGCTCAAATGGTTTGGCAAAGAGTTATGAGTGCCTTCAATGCCTCCTTTCCTGCTGTCTTTAACAGCTCGATCTCCATGCCATCAGTACCAGGTACTTTGCCATTTAAAATCTGATTCATCACCCATTGACTTCAAAGGGGGTGGTTCTTGGGTGAAATCTGTTTCACTAAATATTTCCTTTACTTTCCTATTGTCTCTGTAGAGTGTTTTGGTGTACTCTATCCATCTGTTATTGAATTAACCTCTTTCAATCAACTCCTTTCCACAGTTGCTTTTCAGGTTACCCACTTTAGGAGTAAATTTACCACTGATTTCACGAATCTTTTTATAGAGATCTCTTGTTTTGCCTTTCTTGTTTGCTTCTTCGATTTGCTGACATTCCTGATTCAGAAATTCTTCTATGTCTCTTCTTGCTAGCTTTTGGCAAAGGGCATTTAACTTTTGTGTTTCTGAATATTTCCAGCAGCCTTCATTTTTCTTCTTTTCTCAGCTACTTGGATGGCCTCCTCAGAGAGCCACTGTGATTTCTTCCTTCTGCTTACTTTGGGAATATTGTTCTGCGCTTCTTTTTTTATGCAGTCTTTCAGTTCTGTCCAAAAGTCATCTGGTGTTTGGTCGTCTATCCTGAGTGCATTGAAACGATTTTGAGTCTTAACTTTGTACTCTTCTGGAATGTTTTTAAAGTCAAAACCTGATGCAGCTTTAGTATTACGCCCTGTCTTGAGTTTCACTTTTAATTTGGTAACCAGAAGCTCGTGGTCTGTTCCACAGTCTGCTTCTAGAAGTGTTTTGGCAGAGAGAAATGCACTTCTCCACCTTTGTCTTCCAATTATGAAATCAATCTGATTCCTATATTTTCCATTCCTGATGATGACCAAGTGTAAAGTCTTCTTTTATGCTGCTGAATGAACGTATTTGCAATAAACAAGCCATTTTCTTCACAGAAATCAACAAGACGTTTACCTGCACTGTTGTGTTTTCCTAGTCCATATTTTCCAATAATGCCTGGGGATTCAATATCTCCAACTTTAGCATTCCAATCGCCCATAAGTAATAAAACAACCTTGCAGGAGATTGCATCCAACACCTCCTGCAGATTACTATAGAAAGTCTCTCTTTCCACATCAGATGTTGGAGCATACACTTGGACAATTGAGATGTTTGCAGGACTTCCTCTAATTCTAACAATCCATATCCTGTCACTCACTGGCTTGTATCTCATGACAGCAGTTGCTTATTCCTTTTTCATGATGACTGCCACTCAATTCCGACGAGGAGATTCGTTACCTGAGTAGTACACAGAGTATTTATCTGAGTTGAAGAATCCCCTTCCCGTCCATTTCAATTCACTTACACCTAAAATATCCAGTTTGATTCGTTCCATCTCTGCCTTCACAATTGCTAGTTTTCCTTGACTCATGCTTCAAACGTTCCAAGCACCGATTATGTGCGACCGATTTGCTTTTGGCTTTGATCTGTTCCCATCATAATAGCCAGTTCCAGTCAAGGAGTCCTTTCGTTCTTCCCCAGTAGCCATTAAGGTACCTTTGGACCTGGGGGAAGAACGAAAGGGGGACTCATCATCCAGCACCATATCGACAACTGCAGGTCTACTGTCCATAGCATTTACTTGGCAAGAGTACAGAAGTGGTTTGCCATTGCCTTCCTCCGAATTTGTCAAGGTTTACTCCTCTGTCGTCACTCTGATTACAGCAGAGAGTCCAGTCTGCACCACGTGGAGGCAAGGTAGGACACTAGGTAATAGGCCTGGCCGGTTCCACACATCTTCACAAATGTTTAGCGTGTAGGTCTCCTTCCAGTTTAAGGTACCCATTACCCTTTACGGACTTTATTCTTTTTATGCAAATATAAATTAACAAAACTCTATATGAAATCAGAGTAGAATTTTAAGTATATTTATCAATGAAGTGAACGAAATTGTTTTTTTTATAACTTATGATTTTAGAAAATAAGACATAGTGCTGTGATCATTCAATTGTTATAATTAGCAATTGTATATAGTGTAAGTGTATTGTTTTTTACTTCAATATTATTTTTTATTGTGTTTTTCTTTCTGATATTTGATTCAGCAATTTAAAAGCTTGAGTATCCGTAGAACAGAAGTACACGTGTACATCGGTAGCTACACGGTACACTGATACACGGGTACCCCTGATGCTGTAAATACACCGGTCAATACACGGACGTATTAAATACACGTGTACCCGTGTATATTGGTACAAGTGAAATAGGGAGCTCTAGTTCTCACACTGTAAGTTGAAATAGAAGAGTCCACTTTATCGCGCTCAATAAGTTAGGGATGTCATAGTGATAGTATACTTTATATCCTCATGCACGACCTGTGCGCTGCTTTTTTTCACTCAAGCCTATTCACAACCGCTCGTTGCAGCCTATTGTTAAAGTGCCAGGATTTAGGAAAACTAGAGCATTTAAAAAAGTTACCCTACCCGTCCCTACCTATTCAGTGCAATTAAATGAACTCTTCCATTTTATCTTACAGCGTCAGAACTCTAGCATATGATTATGAGGCTTCTTTTAATAATCATTGATCATTTGTATAAGAATAGCACGTATATTCATGGAGATATACAGGGTGTGTAAAGTATTTGAAGACAGATTTACGTCAAGAAAGAAAACAGAAATATAAGTCGAGATAATAACTTTATTATCGAAATATATCATGAGCATACACAAGAAACTTCCTTGTTATATGGCTATTCAATGAATCCGTCTTCAGCCTCTATAACTGCTTCAATGCGACATCGAAACCATCGACATGCGCGAATCAAATAGTCATGGTTCATATTGATCATTACTCGAGCAATGGCAGCTTTCAATTCATCTTTGGTGTTATGGGGGTGTTCATTGACCTCTCTCTCTATAACGCTCCATATGTAATAGTCCAACGGTTCAGGTCAGAGAGGTTAGGAGGCCAAACGTTAAGGGTTACGTGATCATGGAAGTTGTCGGCCATCCATTTCTGTGTCATGCGAGATCTGTGTGCTGGGGCACAGTCTTGATGAAATACGTATGGCCTTCCGTTGCGTATCACGTCTATCCAAGGCTTAACAGTTGTTTCAAGGGTCTCAACGTAGACCACAGAGTTAACTTTATGGCCTTGGGGAAAGAAGTGTGGAGGCATCACCTGTCCTTCACGGCTGACAATCCCTAAAACCATGACAGTTGCTGTAATTTTCGTGTGCATGACTCGTGGCAGTTCCGAAGAGTCTGCACATAACAGTCTGTCATTTCTTCTGTTCACCTTCTGATCCTGGGCAGAGTATTTTTCATCGGAGAATATCCACAGCAAATCAGCTTCACACGGATTATTCAGCTTGTTTAAGAGCCTTATCGGTATGAGTATTCAGCTGTGTTTTGTTTGACATAAACTGACCTCTTCGCATAACATACGAGTCATATCTGATGTTTTCATGAACAACGTTTCTGATTATTCCTTTCAACACATTGATATCTTTGGCAAATGACCTCATGGATGTTCTGGAATTGTCATCGATGGCCTGCTGCACTTGATGAAAAAATTCAGATGTTCTGATGATGTCAGAGCGTGAGGCATGCTTTTTACACTTTGCTACTGGTGCAACACTGTCATGTTCGATCTCCAATTCCGTCCGCACTTTAGAAATCATGATATCTCTAATTCGCTGTGCTCTGCCTTTATTGCCAGGATTACTGCACGCCTATTCATGATTTGTGTTACTTAACGGTCCGCCGTTTTGCTTTCCGGAAACGGAAAGGACATAGAATTTACTATAGTGCAGCAGTAGCCAAAGGAAGGTGTGTCCTCAAATACCTCACGCACCTTGAACAGGTTTCTTTAAAAAAAGATCGAAATTTTTTCGTAAGTTTTTTGTTTTTAACATTCAGGCTTTTCAATGTAATGAAATTCCATTTTCAGAAAAAATTAATAAACTACAGCAAAGATAACACCCTGCATTCAGAATATGAAAATAATAAATATTTGATAAAATATGAGCATTTTTACCAAATAATGATTAACTGCGCACGTGCAAGCATTACCAAAATGTCTTTTATTTTTTATTTATTTATTTATTTATTTATTTATTTATTTATTTATTTACTAGCAGAGTTATCCGGCATTGCCCGGGATAATTACACTTGTAGGTAAAGAGAACAATCTCAAAAAATTAAATTATAACTCCCATTTGGTTAAATAATAATCCAATCAATACAACACAGAGCAAAGGGATTATCCATTCTACTAAAAAATACAAAAAAACATGAGGTCTAGGTGATATACCGGGACTTTATCTAAACTCTTCTTGACTTGCCTCACCACTACAGAGAGGTTACGTGTCAATTCGTCGAGGGTCAATTCGTCGAGCATCAATTCGTCGGATGTCATTTTGTCGACTGTGTCAGTTGGTCGGGTGCACAGATTAAGGAGAAAAACACAAATATGCCACCTGAATAGGCATTTTGTTGCTCCTAAACCTAGCGGTGCATGCGGTAAACTTCTATTGCTTTTCAGATTATCCGTTCTTTTCAATTATTTACTGGTTGATTAATTTAACTTCAATAGCTGCAAATGAAGTTTGCCAAAAAAATTTTTCCTCAGCTACGACAATATGCGTAGAAACAATAATCAATATGAGATGACATATATGTTTACCGCATGCACCACTAGGTTTAGGCGCAACACTTTTTAACATGGGCTTGGCACATTTGTGTTTTCTTTTTAATCTGTGATCAGGTGGTTAGTTCGTCGGACATCAATTAGTCGAACGTCAATTCGTTGAAGTGTCAGTTGTGTACGGGTCCCAGACCCTAATTAATGCAGTCGTCTGTGCCATTAAATTTTATTATTTAAAACACCAAGTTTAGTTTGAGTCTGGTCCGCCCTTCCGTTTGTCAAAATAAACGGGTAGCTGAGGTTCATTTTGGTCCAACCTGGTCGTGAAAGTGCACCGGGGTTTATAGAGTTATGAAAATAATATTTGGAGAAATAATTCGAATTAAGGTTTTAAGTATAAACACACATATTTATTCTATAATAAAATCTTATATACAGTTAATAAAATTATAAAATCTTCAAAAGTAAGTTATTAAATGGGTTATTAAGTTATTACACACTCTTTATATTAAATTCTTCCATTTTTGAATAATAAAAATATCTGAAATCTACTTTTATCAACTCCAGTTAAAGATTAACTTCTTAACTTTTTAATTAACACTATTCTATTTCTCAACGGGCTCCTTAGAAATCTTTTATTATTTTACAAATTAGTCGTCATCTCATGCACTCTATACAAAATCTCAAGCGTATCAAACTGATAAATTATTCACTCTTTTTTCTCATAAAATGAAAGTTAAATAGAACAAAATTTCTCACAATTTACCATATCTACAAATCAATGTTCTTTGTGACCTTTGTGATATAAAAAGAATGAGAAAAGGATGTGCACCATTACCCGTTCTTCTATCCGAAAGTTTTTAACTAACATTGGCCTAATTCATAACAACAGTCTAATAATAGTTATTTTTTATTTGTACTTTTGGTAGGAGAAGAACTAATAGTTATTTTGAGAAGATTGATTCTCTGTTTGCCTTTGCATTCCATATGCTGGTTTAAGTCTATTATCGTGAACTAACTGTTTATCATGTCCATTGACTAAAGGTGAGTGTAAATAAACATAATCACTGACGTTAAAGGTATAAGGTCGCTGCTTAGGGTCATGATAACTTTTTCGTTTTTGCTGCTGCTCCTCGAGAATTTTACTGGCTATCTCGTAGGCATCTTGCAGTCTAAGTTCGGCTTCATGAGCATAATTGTCGTCTAAATCATAGATTACACGCCTAGGGGTCATTAATATTTCTAATGGTAGAGTAGGATCTCTTCCGTAGAATAAAAAGAAAGGTGTTTCTTTCACTGCACTGTGGGGAGTCGAGTTATAAGTGAAGCTAATGTACGGCAAAGAAATGTCCCAGTTACATTGCTGCTTATTAACATAAAGCTTCAACATTGCCACCATTGTTTTGTTGTAGCATTCTACTGCTCCGTTCGATGCCGGATGATACGCTGTAGTGAATAAATTCTTTATCCCCAATAATTTGCATAATTCCTTCATTAATGCTGAAGTGAAATTTGTTCCACGATCCATGAGTAATTGTGTCGGGATCGAATAACGAGCAAACACCGTCTCTACTAACGCTCTCGCCACCGTTTCAGCTTTCTGATCAGGGACTGCAATAGCCTCCGAATATCGACTAAAATGGTCGACTAATACAAGAATATATTTATTTCCTTTATCAGTTATTGGAAACGGACCCACGAGGTCAACACCTACTCGATAAAAAGGTCGTTCCGCACTAGAAAATTTTTGAAAAGGCAGTTCCTTCCTTTTCAGAGGGGGAGTTTTCTTCTGACAACTCTCGCAATTACGACAATATTCCTGAATATCTTAATTCATCCCCTTCCAATAAAATTGTTTATTTACTTTCTTTCTCATCCTTTTTGCTTTAATGTGCCCAATCATTGGAATATCGTGATATAATCTCATAACATACTTCTTATATTTTTCCGGTACTACTACTCTTTCCCATTTCTCTCTCCTAGAAGCACTTTCTTTTAAATTGTATAACATGTCATCATCATCGAGGAAATAACCTTCAGAGTCCATTGAACCATAGGACTTTAATCGTTCAATAATAGGGCTTAATATTGAATCTCGTTTTTGCTCTTCTGCAATTAATTCATGAGAAATGACTGGTTCATACTCCGTAACTGCACCAATGGCTACACGACTGAGACAATCAGCATTGCCATGTATGCATCCTGGCTTATGCATGATTTCGAAATCAAATTCTTGGAGCGTCATCCCCCTATCTAGATAGCCTCGACCTGGGTGTTTTTATATTAAACAACCACATCAATGGTTGATGATCTGTGGCTATCTTAAAATGTCGTTATTGCAAATATACTATGAATTGTTTAACGGCATAAATAACTGCCAAGCACTCTTTTTCAGTTGTGCTATAGTTTATTTCGCTCTTTTTTAATTCTTTCCCATCTATCTTTTGTGATAGAATTGCTCCAAGCGCCAAATCACTTGCATCTGTTGATACAATAAATTCTTTAGAGAAGTCTGGGCTCCTCAAAACTGGTGCTGTAATAAGAGCATTTTTTAAAGCTTGAAATGCAGCTTCTGTTTCTTCTGTCCATTCAAATGCAATTTCTTTTTTCGTCAGATTCAAAAGAGGTTTAGCTATATGACTAAACGAATCTATATGACGTCGATAATATCCCGCTAGTCCTAAGAAGGATTGTACTTCTTTAACTGTAGTTGGCCTAGGGAATTCTTTTACTGCGTGTATTTTATCAGGGTCTGGCGCAATACCGCTCTCAGAGACGATATGGCCCAAAAATTTGACTTCTGGATTCACAAACTGACACTTCTTTGGCTTTATTTTAATATTTGCCTCCTTTATGCGTTCAAATAGGAACTCCAGGTCCTTTAAATGCTGTAAATAATCAGCTGAATAAAGTAAAAAATCGTCTAAATAGACGAGTGCAAACTTTCCTTTTATCTGTCTAATAATATGCTCTGCAGTCCTTTCCCAAACACTCGGCGAATTAGCCAATCCCATAGGTAATCGCTTGAATTCATATTTACCTCCGGGGACTACAAATCCAGTCTTATATCCATCCTCTATTCCTAGCTGAAATTATTCCTGATTTGCATCTTTAAGCGCTAATTATTTTAGCATTACCTAGCACTGAAGGCGTCTCCGATATCAACGGTAAAGGGAAAATGTCAAGGCCTGTCACCTTATTTAGTTTTCTATAATCAACGACAAACTTAAAGATTCCATCCATTTTCTTAACTGAGAGGGTGGTTGCTGCCCATGGAGACGTTGATTCTTTAATTACTTCATTTTTCAGTAAATTGTCAATAATCTGATCCATTATCTCTCGCTGAGCGTACGGAATACGGTACGATGCTTGCGCAATAGGTCTCGCATCTCCAGTATCTATACTGTGATGGAATGCATGTGCATATCCCAAAGCAAATTCACTCTGTGCAAAAAAGATTCTGAATTTCCATAATAACTCCTCAAGTTACTCTCTTTCTTTCTTTTCCATATGATCTAGTTTAAATAAGTTTAAATATTCCTTTCTATTTAGTGGCTCTTTCGTTTTCTCATTCTTTTTCTCAATAGTATGATTCATTACATAAGAGGGTTTTTCTGCCTCTTGTAGACTTCCTACTCTCTTTCCTTTATCTAAAGTTAATTCCTCCTGGGAGCAATTTATTATTCGAATAGGTACAGTATGTTTATCTGTCACCTCTACCAATACATTGGTAGTCTTTAATCCGGGTATTCTCAAATCATAAGCTTCAATCACTCCCTGTCTCCCATTTAATCCTTTTTTTTTACTACTCCTTCGCTCACAATTTCCGATAATGGAGGAAAAATAACTCTCTTTTTCAAGTGCACTGGCACCATCTCCATATAATCTCTCTCAACCTTCTTCCTACAGGTTAAAAAATTGTTGCCTAAACCCTCTTCATCATCTATGAAATATATTTTATTGTTACCATCTCTAATGGCTTGCTCCTCGAAATTAATAGCAATTTTTCCAGACACAAACGTATCTTGACCCAAAATTCCTTCACATTTAGGTGGCCATTGTTTCTCCCAAGCATAACATTCAATTATATAATCTCGATCACCTAACTTCATAGCTACCTCATACGCTCCTTTAGTAGAAAACCCACATCCCATGATTCCCATGAGTTCTAGTTTAGGTTTCTCAATAGCTTTAACTACATGTCCCTTCTCCTTTAATTTGTCGATCATTGTTTCTGACAATAAGGTAACTTTACTTCCCGAATCAACGAGCATTTTTGTTTTAAAAGTTCCTATTAATGCCTCTACCATAATACAGCTAACTTTCTCCGATAAACGTTTTTTGATTTTATCTCCTGTGTTCTCTGTTACATTTTCCCGTTTCGACCTCACTGAGCCAAGGAGGGTCCTGCCTCGTTTTCTGTTACCATTTGTGAACTCACATTTCCCTTTTATTATTTTAGATATTCTTTTATTCTTGTTGAACCAGCATTGTCTTGACCTATGCCCTAATTTTTCGCAAAAATAACACCTAGGTTTTACCTGTATACCATTCTCCTTCCTAGGTTTACATTGCTTCTTCCATGCCTTTCTCACTGCTTCTTTTATTCTCTTCCCAAATTGATTGTGTTTAGCGACTTTATCCTCAATCATTCCTATCATAGCAGACTCTTGTTAATTATGGATACGTTCTATCCTTTCCGCCAGTCCCACTGCCTGTTCCCACGTCTCCACTTTGCATACATCATATCATTCCTAATATATGGCAGTATACCTTCTTCAAAACGCTGTTTTAATCTCTGCAATATAATTAACTGCCTCATTTCCCTCCTAGCCTCCACCAAATCCTCATCTTCCCCTTCTAGCTTCTCCACAGGAGGTATTAATCTTCCCCCTAGTGCCACCAATCTAGTCACATAGGCTTGAATCTCCTCTCCTTCCTTTTGCATACAACCTTTAAATTCCTCTTCTCTTTCTTCTAATGTCTTGCTACCAAATGTATTCATTAATGTGGTCTTGAATTGTTCATAATTTTCAGGATCATCGAACCTACCACTTTCTCTAACGTCTCCTCTTAATCGTAATCTAGCCATATTCACCGTGGTTTTTTCTCCCCATGCTCCTGCGAGGGCGACTTCCTCTACACAACGAAAAAATTCCTCAACATCCCCCTTCCCATTACATAAGGGTATTCCTTGGTATAGGGGCAAATATTCTTGATTTATTTGAACCTCCATCTCTCAATTTGTCAAATAATCTTTTTATTACTAAGAAGGCTAAAGGTTTTTTAATTTTTTTTTTCTTAGGTTTCTTCACGCCGAGATAGGAGAGGGGAGCAACACCGGTCCTCCCATATCACCTTCTCTCTTTACATTCCCTTTTTTGCTTTGATTTGCCATGAATATGATAAATAAAATCCCCAAAACTTATAGTAAAACTTGATATTACTAATCTTAACTCCTAAGCAAGCAAGATCCAACAGACTTTAAAATACTATAAATTACCGCCATTAAATGTTTCACCCAAAGCAAAATTGTAAGAATCATTTCTTTTTTCGACACACTCCATTTCCCATTGTCTCTCCAAACAATTTTCAAAATCTCCATATTTACTAATTTCTCTAACACCAATATTTAAAGCCAATCCTGTCGATCCTGCATCAATTGTACGGGTCCCACACACTAATTAATGCAGTCGTCTGCAACCATTAAATTTTATTATTTAAAACACCAAGTTTAGTTAGAGTCTGGTCCGCTCTTCCATTTGTCAAAATAAACGGGTAGCCGAGGTTCATTTTGGTCCGACCCGGTCGTGAAAGTGCAGCGGGGTTTGTAGTGTTATGAAAATAATGTTTGGAGAAATAATTGGAATTAAGGTTTTAAGTATAAACACACAAATTTATTCTATAATAAAATCTTATATACAGTTAATAAAATTATAAAATCTTCAAAAGTAAGTTATTAAATGGGTTGTTAAGTTATTACACACTCTTTATATTAAATTCTTCCATTTTTGAATAATAAAAATATCTGAAATCTACTTTTATCAACTCCAGTTAAAGATTAACTTCTTAACTTTTTAATTAACAGTATTCTATTTCTCCATGGGCTCCTTGGAAATCTTTTATTATTTTACAAATTAGTCGTCATCTCATGCACTGAATACAAAATCTCAAGCGTATCAAACTGATAAATTATTCACTCTTTTTTCTCTTTAAATGAAAGTTAGACAGAACAAAATTTTTCACAATTTACCATATCTACAAATCAATGTTCTTTGTGATCTTTGTGATATAAAAAGAATGAGAAAAGGATGTGCACCTTTACCCATTCTTCTCGGTGTCTCCGTCGTCGCTTGATGCTCGCTGCGGTGAGTGGCGGGGGGGTGGCGTGACTTCTTTCTCGTCGGGCTCCGCGAAAGTTTTTAACTAACATTGGCTTAATTCATAACAATAGTCATAATAATAGCTATTTTTTATTTGTTCTTTTGGTAGGGAATAATAAACTGTTTCTAACTAAAGGTAGTTTTCTAGTGAAAGTGTTTCACTCTATAACAATATACGACTTTTTCATGGTTCATCTCATCTTCCTCCATCCTTCTGTACGAACTCACACAACGTCAGGTTCTCCGTAGATCTCGCTATCAACTGCTTAAAGTCCCTCTAAAAATTGTAAAGAGACGCCGCTCACAGACGGTAAAAATCATCATCATTGATTGGTCAAAAAATTTAATAGGTGCTCAGGAATTGATAGATATGGCACAGAGCTCGCTATCGAGGAGGAGGGGGGTTTCAGGGTGAAAAGATGATCTCCACTCGACTCGACAGAGCTAACTGTAAATTAACGCCGCTGTCAACCAACTCCGAAAATAAAATATATAAATATAAACGTGATGTTTTAGACAAAAGCTCTGGATATTCGCCCCAAATTGCTTATACCGCTTCAGTATTCTTCGTTTGCAGAATAAAATTAATAACTGTGTAAAATTAATTTTGGACAAATTGAATACATACAGGAAATTATTTTTTTTTTAAGTAAAAATTAAATAATAACATAAATATTAAGCTCCATGAGCTTGCCAAAACATTTAATATCCTGTGGCCAATTTACAAAGTTTAACACAACCTTTCACGTTGGGCTCTTTGTTCCAACTTGATATCTACATATTCGCACACTAACATATGCACATATTCATAACGACACTAATTGTTTTACAAAGAAACAGATTTTCACTTTGACCACAACAATTTCACTATCAATTTTTTGTGGTTAAATAGCAAATCTTTTTTTTTTTTATAAAACTATACCTATCCACTTGAAGAAGTTATTCCGTTCTTTTACTATTTTGTTAACACTAATTTCTGCAATGTTAACAAATACCTATGTAATTAGTTTAATTCCCTCCAATCCAAAGAACCTGAAAAACATATTTATATTAAATGATCATTGTAAATAATGAAAATTATCTTATAATTGCGTCTAATCAGAGGCAAATCTAAGGATACATAAAAACGGGTATCAGAAGGAGGAGTGGAAACTGAGGAAAAAATGAGAGTGAGATAGAGATGTTAATCAATAAAAATTGAATTTCCTGTATGTGCTCTATTTGTCCAATAATTAATTTTATATAGTTATTAATTTCATTCTGAAAATGAAGGATACTGAAGCGGTATAAACAGTTTGGGGCAAATATCCGGACCCCTTGTCAACAAGATCACGTTTATAGTTGTTACAATTCATTTTAGCTGCTATGTCACGTTGCTTACAAAAGTTGTATTTGAAAACTGTTTTTTTTAACAGTAACGGCATTTATTGTTTACCTTTCAAGATTTAAATTAATAACAAACAAATTTTTCGTAAAGAAATTTTAGTAAAGTTTTTTCCGGTCATTTATTTATTATCTCGACCAACTGAAACACCCGACAAATTGCCCCATCCCACCAACTGACACCTCGACGAATTGACATTCGACTAATTGACATCCGACGAACTAACTATCCGACCAACTGACACAGTCGACGAAATGACGTTCAACGAATTGACGCTCGACGAAGCTCTTATACCGTCTTGCTCTATTCGATACTCCCATTGAAGTATTTTAAAAATAAACACATGAAAACGCTTAGAATTATTACAGTAAAAATTTTTAATGAAATTTTGAAAAAAAATTTTTTAAAGGCTCACAATGGATGAACCTCTCCAAGGACGCCACTGCTAATCTAAATAATATCTTACTCGCGTATTCTTACGTTAAATGTACACATGATGTTGTTGCAATTCCCTTTTTTCTCTCGATGTCTTAAATCTAAACTGCGCCATTCATTTCTTTGCATAGTCTAGTGATCGCCAATTCTTCTATTGACATGCCCACTATTTGCTCAATACAGTACGAAGCTAAAGGTATGCTTCCTCTGTCGTCTTTCCACTCTTTCTCAATAGTCTGCTAATTCTCTATTATGTCCAGTTACTGATCATTTTAAAGATTTTCAAGAAATTGTTAAGTACTAAGAACTCTTTTTTCTAAGAAAAGCCTGAATAACAGGAATTCTGTACATTGTTACAAATTGAAACTTATCCATATATGCATCATCATTTTATGTTCATTTTTATAATGCATGGAAAGGATTGCTTTATCATTGCATCATCATTTTGTGCTCATTGTTATTGGTGAATTGCGCATTGATACATTGTTGATACAAACATGAGGGGCCTATGAATATGTTTGCTTAATTTTATTTACAATTTTATTCATTAATATTAATAAAGTAAGAGCTAAAGTTCAAAACTTAAAGAGAAATCCGATCTGACTCTAAACATGAAGAAATTTATGGCGAATTAAATGGCCATGATAAAAAAGTTTTTTTTATTAAATTGTTGCACAAACTTTTTCTTGCATTGTTGGTCATGAGATATATATTGTTGCGCAGAGTGTTTGTATATTAGGTGCTGATACCATTGTTGATACCTATTATTGCACAAACTTTGCCTTGCATTGTTGGTCAAGAGATATATATTGTTGGTCCATGCAGAGTGTTTGTGAATTGCATGCAGATACCATTGTTGATACCTATAGTTGTACAAACTTTGCCTTGCATTATTGGTCATGAGATATTTCTCATTAATATGCCTTGCCATAACCATGAGCCTGCCAGGTGGCCGAGAGGGCTAGGGCATAGGCTTTCTAGTTCTCGAGTCTACCTGGTCGTGGGTTCCATTACTGCCGTGGGCATGGATGTTTGCATTTGTCCTGGCTGCGTACAGATATAACTTGTGTAAAAGGCACAAAATGACCTTAGTAATCGACGCCAAAATTTCTAATAAACTAACCAACCAACCATAACCATGAATATCGATTTTTTATCGATATTTATTATTATTCCAAAATATGAGGTAGAGAGTGACTTTCCTCATGCTTTGAAGGTCAAGTATGCAAAATTTCATTAAGAACACAATAAAACTGTAGGTATGTATAAAATACAAACCCACAAACAAAAAACCCACAAACAAACAAACACACCCACAAACATCCTTCTTAGGTTTAGGTTTAGTTAAATATACAGCAGTACCCCACGGATTCATGTATGGCCTTAGACCAACAAGTTATATCCCAGGGTTACAAACCATGTTCAATTTTAACAAAACAAGGGTTAGTAAAACAGCTTAAAACTAGAAATAAATCAATGTTACTACAATTAAACAAACAAAGTTAAGTAACCCCCTATAAACAATATACATCTCAGCATTCCTTACAATAAATCGTAATTTCAAGAATCTCGGCCAAGCAGATACAACGGTTTGTGTGCCGGGTTGCATATCTAAAAACAAGGCTCAGAATAATGTTTATGCACCACAGTTGAGAAATGTAACTAAGCTAAAAAATAAAACAGAATAGTATAGCAAATCTATGAGGTTGTTGTTCTCTGTACTGTACTTATAAACGAAATAAAGAGAGGCCTTACAGTACAGCGAATTTATAAATGTGTTGAAAAGTACTTATTTTGTCGAAAATTATCCGACCAGTTTTGGCTATCAATCCCGCCTTCATCAGGGTACAAGGGAAAGGGTGGCTAGCAGCCCTTACATAGCGATGTGGTGAACAATACAAAATAACTAATACACTAACAAGGGAATCCCTCGAACATGTATGTCACAGATTCCTACCAAATTAAAATAAGTTACTCATCTGAAGCTACTATAGATGCTTGCAAAATAAGAGAGTGCGAAATTGTTTTTTTTTTCAAAATAAACCACGAAAACGAAAAAATTTCAGCATACATAGCCATACAAGGACTCCATTGTTAAAGCCATTAGGCTATGTGGGGTTCCCTTGTGAGTGCAAATAATTTGTATAGAGGCCAACCGTATCTGATTGGCTGACATAAATAGGAAACATTCTATGGGTCATGCTAGGGGGTGGGGGAAGGGGGTCATTACATTTCAAACGGGTGACACAAACGGATTGAATTAAATAAATAAATAAATAAATGAATAAATAAATAAATAAATAAATAAATAAGAAGAAATGTGTCAAATAATGTAATATAGAAAATAAAATAAACAAATAAAAGAATAAATAAATACAAGATTTAAACTTTAGTAAATTTATATGTAGTGTGTGTTTGGCTCCGCCTCATTCCCTGTTGGTGGAGGTGCTAATTGTGCCCATCTGGGCCTTCTTCACCCCAACCAATCTCCAGGAGTCTGGAAGAGTAAATTCTTAATAAAGCAAAGTAAAAAGTTAATAAATAAAATACAATAATATAAATAAATAACTAAATAATTAAAATAAAATAAAAAGAAATAAATAAAAAGAAATAAATAAAAAATAAAAATAAGATAAAAAAATTAAATAAAATAAAAAATAAAAAAATTAAAGAATAAAATAAAACTTTGAATACAAAAAATATCAATGAACATTACCCAATCAACTAGGAATTGACTTTACTACAAATAAGACTCTTTGAAGGAACATTGAAGATACTTTGGCTGCAAAATAAGACCAAACAAGATACTTTGGCAATAAAACCATGATAAAAGATAAATGATTAATAGAGATAACTTAAATAACAATACCTGCAAATATGGAAAGAAAAACATGGGTCATGCTATGGGGTGGGGGATGTCATTACATTTCAAACGGGTGACATAAACAGACTGCATTAATAAATAAACAAAATAAATAACTAAGTAAGAAGAAAAAAATGTGTCCAATAGATTAGAAAGTAAAATAAATAAATAAATAAATAAATAAATAAATAAATAAATAAATAAATAAATTACATGATTTAAACTTGAGCAAAAGTAGTGTGTGTTAAGCTCCACCTCCCTGTTTGTGGAGGTGCTAACTGTGCCCAAATGAACCTTCTTTACCCCAACTAATTTCCGTATAGATTGGAAGAGAAAATTCTTAACAACCACAAAGGGAAAAAATAGAAATAAAAATAATAATAATAATAATAATAATAATAATAATAATAATAAATGCGGAATAGATATTCTGCAACCGATCCCCAACCAACATACGTCCAATAACTGGGAAATCCAGAAGAGAAGAGTTCAGACAAACAACAAATTAAAACCAAAAATCATGAAAAGATGTTAATATGACTCAAATAATGATTAAATACATAAATTAATTTGAAGACAGGGTCAAGATTTAATAGGTTAGTACGGACTTTATTTTTAATGTGACACAAATACCAATAAGTTCTAGGGATCCTAGCACCCATAAACGTTTGTTAAAATTTTTATTAGAATGTTACCAAATAACTTGCTAATAGCAAAATGTAGATTAATAATAACCGTCTGTGAAGAGACATTGTTTAACAAATCGAACTTGGTGCAAAGAAAATTCTTGAAGCCGTTCATTTTGGCCTGAATTGATTAAAAAATTGGATTAATCTAATTAAAAGATTAGATGAATAATATTAATAATAATAAATAATAAAATAATCAAAAGTAAAATGGCAATAAATAATAAATAAACTATTAACAACAAATGATAATTACCACCAAATAATTACAACAAGATACTAACAGTGGGTGGACCATACAGTATATAAATAAGAATCAAGTGAAACAACGGAAACAAAAGGAAAAGATAAAGAAATAAAATAAAATAAGGAAAATAAAAAAAAATGCTCTTTGTGTGTGGAGAGGGAAGGAGTAGCTGACTGTATGTGGGAAGTCAAAAATAAATAAATAAATAAATAAATAAATAAAATATAAATGATATTAAGTGTATAAATATATAAAATAAATAAATAATAATAATGATGATAAAATAAATAAAGTAAATAATAATAATAATAAAATAAATAAAATAAATAATAATAATAATAATAAAATAAATAATTTAATTTAATTTATTCAGATCAGAATGTCCAAGTAAATACAAACTGCCCCTACAGGTAATGAAACCCAAGCGGGGGAAGAAATCAAAAGCAAAAGATTACATTTTGGAACAAATAAATTAAAATCAGATATTTAAAATCTTAAAAATAGAATTGGTTGGGTCATCAAAAATGTCTACATCTTTATGAAAAAGGATTATATTATACAAAGTAAAAAGTTTATATGAAAGAGTAATCTCACCAATATTTGTCTGTGTACTAGGAGTTATTAAAGTAAGATACTTATGACGACGTTTTCTAGGAACTGACAGCCCCATAGATGACAGAACCTCGGGCATCCAAACAGCCCCAGAAACAATCCTCTTAAGGTCATTAAGAAAAGCATTACCAATGATATTGGAAAAAGTAAACACATTTATAAATTCCATATTGAGATCATGCTTGTTATATTTTTTGAGAGAAAATTTAAAAATGCAAGAAATTTCTTTCGTAGTAGTAAAAAGTTTTTAGTTTGATGAGTAAACCAAATTAACACACCATATGTAACTACAATAGAAATAATAACTTTATGATAGTTAATGGAGTTTTTAAAAATGTGGTAAGGCTTTTCAGGAGGCCAATTCTACGGGGTAAAAGATAAGTTATAATTAAATAAAATGCCTAAATCTTTAACTTTTCTTTTTCTCAATGATATCGTAATCAAGCTTGTAGTCAAAAATAAAATTTGTTACTTTCCTGGCGAAGGAAACTAAAGGCCGAATCACTAGGCGCTGTAAGAGTCGAGTCGAGTGAGGTTTTCTACTCCAATGACCGCTTTCGAGGAGAGATCTGCCCTCATCTCATCATTAACGCATTTTATTGGAGTGTAAAGAGAGTTTGTCACTCCAAATTTCAAGTGGACAGTTTTGGCCACTTGAGGAGCAAATTCTCAACTCCACCTCGCTGATCTAGTGAAATATCATGGCAGCCATTTCATCGCTTAGTAGTAAAAATGTCATGCCATTGCATTGTTTTACTTCAGTGCGAAAAACGAACAAGTTATAGAATACCTTTAATTGAAAGGTATCATTATATCCTGTTGCAAGACACGGTCGTATTTAAAAACGTTCATTTTGAAATGGGCTCCATAGAGGAGGAGTTCAAACAAATAGAGGTGGGGGGAGGGAAGAAAAACTGCTGTGGCGAAATTCAGACTAGGCATATTATGCATGCCTTTTTTCTTTTATGAACATGCATGTATATTTTTAAATGATATGCGCGTTCTAACATTTATGCTATTAAAAATTATTATTATTTTTATGAAAATGAAACAGTATTATTACTTCATGTAGTGATATGAAGCAGTATTTAAAAATTTTTCTCGTTTATCTTATTAAGCTTATGAATTATTAATTCCATTAATTAGCCTAAAAAGAATATTTAAGAAATGTAAAATAATAAAATATATTTAACTATTTATTAATTTATTTAAGGCATAAATGTTTTGATAAGTAAGCTTTATTTGTGTAGCAGCACTAAACAAAAGATTTTCTTTTCTACTTGCTTGTTTCTCAGAAGTTGCATCACTCCTATTCATTGACCTATGTCCTCCATTGTTGTTGCCTAGCAACGTGACGCTTTCCATGCGAAAATTTCGTCACTTTCGTTAAAAAATATCTTCAAACCCATGGCTGGATTCTTCAAGGAAGGGATCAAGCAACACTCATATGAGGGAAGACGGTAAATGCGTTAACAATTGGAATCTGGGTTTTTTGAGTAGCTCTTGACCTTCTGCCCTTGATAGAGGGTCGTTTGTTACTCTTTCGAGGGCTGAGCTAGTGATTCGGCCCTAACTATGATTTACTCGAGTTAAGACTTAATCCGCTCGATTCAGACCAGAAGAGAAGTGAGTCCAACGTTTCTTGCATTTTAAGACAGTCTTGCCAACTGTCAATGCACAAAAAATTTTAAGATCGTCCACACACATTAGAATTTGAACATCATTAGTTGGTAAAGAAGGTATTAGGTCTGCAGAGTAGATATTGGAGAGCAGTGGTCCCAGCAGAGAACCCTGAGGGAACACCACTATTGATTTTACTAAATTTCCAGAAATTATTTATAGGATAAAGCATAAAATATCTATCAGTTAAAAAGTAGTGCATCCAGGATAGCATATGTAATTGGAAGCCCATAATATCTAGTTTCTGGAGAACAAGGTCAATATGAACTTTATCGAAAGTTTAGTATAATCCAAGTAAATTACATCCACTTGATGACGAGTATCAATAGCTTTCGAGAGGTAAGAAGTTTACACAGCAAGATTAGTTTCGGCCGATCTGGCCTTGCTGAACATCAGGAAGATAAGGATCAACAAATCTTGAAAGACGAGTAGCAACGAAGGTTTCGAGAATCTTTTCTGGAAAAGAGATAAGTGCAAAAGTTCTATAATCTTTTGGTGTGGTCGGATTCACAATTTCAGGGATAAGAAGAATAAGAATAGTCTTCCAATCGGTAGGATAAGTACCTTACGAGAGAGAGAGGTTTAGAAGGTCACATAAAGGGCTGCAAATCGCGTGAAGACAGCCCTTGAAAATATAATCAGGAAAGCCATAATAATTATAACATTTGTAGGCAGACAGGGAGTTCCCAATAGAGAGTAATTCAGAAGTTGTCAAAACGGGTGCATTAACTTTCACCTCCACTCTATCCCAGTAATTCGGAAGATTCTGAATGTTAACTTCAGTTATCACATTACCTGCAAAATTCGACTGGAAATAGTCCAAAATATCTGTTTTCGATATCTGTTTTCCAATTCACCAATGCAACCTTGGCAGGAGCCGTTACCCAAAAGCTTCTTGGTCTCACTCCGGAATGAGGCCATGTAAGAGTTTGAATCATTCTCGACACTTCTGTAGTAAAGGTCATAATCAATTTTGCAAGCACGTTTATAATTTTATCTGAGTGTTTTAAATTCTTTATAATGAAAGGGATCTTCAGTCTTTTTCCAAAGCCTATGCTTCGCAGTCTTCAAGTGCCAAAATTTGATAGTATCCTTGTGATTCCAGACTGGGAATCGGTTATTTATCATTTATACTGATTTTGTTTGATTTTAGGGCAAAATTGTTACTAGCATCCAATATGGTATGAATAAGAAAATCCCATTTGTCATCCACACCATCTAAAGAGTAAAAACCATCCTAGTCATAATTAGCAAGATAATTATAAAGACCAGAGTAGTCGCCTTTCCTAAAATTAAAAGGAGACCCATTCGAGTCAGTATAACGTTTCTGATAGGTAGTGTTAACACCAGAAATAAGAAGGATAGGCAGATAAACATCAGGTGACACTAGAAGTTTCTTGCTTGCAATAACGTTAACATTAAAATTGGTGAACATCTTTTCTAGGGACTCCTTTCGCATTAATCACAAGATTAAAATTCGAGAGATCCGTCTCGTTGCTACAAAATGAGGTCAAGCGATGTTTAGCGTAAAATGAAGAGCTTGGGTAAATCTTATTGTCATCATAACTGAATTCGCCCAGTACAAGAGTGTTACAATTACAGCTAAAAACAAATCCAGATAAGTCACTGAAGAAAGTGTCATAATCACCAGTTAACGTGTTGGGTGGAACATAAGCCACTACAATGATTAAATCTTTTCTTTCTCTAAAGAACCGAAAGTTGAAATTATTGGCTGACGGCGATCGAAGACAAACGGTTACCATAGCTATGCCACTGACAGTAGAGCTCAAATGAATGGAGAAAGAGTCAAAATTATTGGGAATGGCAACTAAAAACACCACCAACTAAGTTACCAATTGACCCATCAGATCTGTGATAGAGTAATCTGTGATAGAGTTATTAACCCATGTTTCCGTAAGACAATACATAAAATTATTATGCAGGGTGACAAAATGATTGAGATGTGACAGTTTGGTTTGAAGTCCTCTCACATTTTGCTATAAAGTGTTGAGAGGAACAGACATTTTCAAATTCGGAGATCTTGAGCAAATTACGCTAAGCTAGAAGTATTTGATCCCATAATCTGCCATAAAATTCAGAAAATAAAGTTCCTGCAGGCAAGTGATTCTGATCAAACACCAAATCAAATGTATCTTCAGTTAAAGATACAAAGAATGAAGCATATGTGTCAAATTTGGTTTTAAGCTTATGACATCTAATGAGATTCCTAGTGTCGAAAATCTCAGATAAGTGTTCAGTTTCCTAGTGTCCAAAAACTCAGACAATTCTGTAACGGACCCTGGCCCCATCTTGTGCAGTCGTTTAATCTAAAACACCCACGCCCAAATGAAAATTAGTTAGGACCTGGCCGCTCCTTCTGTTCGTATTTTTGAACAGGTAGACGAGATTTTCATGGTTCGACCCAGTCGGGAAAGTGCACCGGGGTTTCAATACCTTTGTTTAGAAAGACAATTGAAACAGTTTTTTAATTGTTAAAATAACACACATTTAATCATTATACCCAAGATAATATACAATTATTAAAAGATAAAAGGTATTTAAAAAGAAAGTTAAATAGAATGAACCCTTTAAAATGTTTGACTTTATCACCAGAATAAGGTCTTTACATTTTTGAATATACAAGGATCCTCTAAATCAAACCGAATAAATAAACATTACTTTATTTAATTACAATACTCTAGAAAAAATGATTAAAACTCTCCAGTCTCCGCGGATAACATTACTTTGTATAATAAGAAAAACTCCTAAACTCTCAATTACTAGTATTTATAAATGATAGGTGTTTACTTTAAAAACTGTTTGATAAAAGATACTATTTTTTAAACTATATTAATTAACGATTCATTTCTCTTATAAAGTTAATATTCAATTAAATAACATTTTTCCAAAATAACATTTTGATAAATTACCCGCTTTAGTGACCACATGATAATGAACATGAGAGGAAGTATGCACATCATTACCCGTTCTTCATGCCGCTGTCGTCATCGTTGCTCGCAGCAGTGGATGGCAGGGGTGGCGTGGTTTCTTCTTTGATGGGTTACGCAAATAAATTAACTATTTGTAGGCTTAATTGAAAATAATATTCATAATAATAATCATTGTTTTATTGAATTCTCAGTAAGGAATAATAAACTGGTACTAAAGTAAAGGATGTTTTTTAGTGAAAGGGTTTCATTCTAGGGAATATATCGACTGTATTGTAGATTTCTTCATCCTCTCGCATTCTCTCTAGACGAACTCCAAGGCTCACATCGCTTTTCTTCTGACCTCTAGGTTCCTCTAGCACTCTCCAAAATAATTCGAAAACACTGTCAATATCCGTCTAAAATTGTAAGGGAACGCTGCTCACTGACAGTAAAACAATCATCGCTGATTGGACAAAATCCAATAAATGCTCAAGAGTTGAAAGACACAGCACAGAGCTCGCTATCGAGGAGGAGGGGGGGGGGATAGGGTGAAAAGATGATCTCCACTCAACTCGACAGAGCTATCTGTAAATTAATGCTGCTGTCAACAAACTCCGATGATAAACAATACGTTCATTTGTCTAACTATTTTAACGGTTTCAAATAAAATCTGTTTTATAACAAACTTATAAAATCGTCACAAACTGTTAATAATTGGCATAATAGATCTCTATTGTTCTTTAGAGTTAGAACGATACAAACAAAGGGGGAGGGTCTTCACACTGCTCCCAGAAATTCAAAATTTGTCCATCTAACTGATGACAAATTTTTAACGAACTTAAATAAAACAAACTTCAAGTCTTCCGAGCCATACCTGATCCGAAGGCACTACTGAGGTCTTCATGAAGTCTTCCTCGATGGGGCATGAATGTGCATACCTTTACTGACCTGATCATATCATAATGATATCTTTTTCTCCTGCACACTGCAAAGCAAACATTTTATTGAAACATCAATAAAGAAATTGATTGAATTCAAAAGATACAGTCATAAATCGTTGTAAGTCACAATGTTATAAAAATTATAAAATTGTTACAAAAGGAGAATTTTAATTTCTCTTTTTACAGATATTCTCCGAAAAAGTCTGGGAAATGCGCCTTTATTGTTTACGTTATAAAAATTATTCATAAAAAAGAATTGTTTAGGAAATGGTCACTGTCATGTTCTAAAAGTTCATGAATATTCAAGTCGGATACGCAAAAATTGCACGAAAAGTTCACAATAAAGTTCATAATGATTGACTCACGTGTTTAAAGTTTTTTTTCGCATGATCACGAAAGTTCTTGAGTAACACCGATGAACTGGAATCAAGGTTTGTAGGTTTGAAAAGTTGAAAATTCGTAATTCATATTTACTTGCTTATAGTTCAAAGTTATTCAGATTCATTTGTAGTAGTTGATACTTCCTTGGGAAATCGCTTAGTTACTTGCTTCCATTTCATCCGCTTAGAGAAGAAATAAAAAAAAATCATCGTACTCATTAAGTTTTTCATCCATCTCTCTTGCACTGCTAGTTGCGTTGATCCACCTGATAGTGGAAAATTACGGCGAAGAGGAGGGGGGTGATTCCTCATCTCCGATAGTTGAAATCGTTCTGATGTCTTCACAATGTCTCTCTGCTATGCTCCGTTTGTCTCCTCTTGTCGTCATGAAATAGAAAGACAAGACGAGGAAGGAGGAAGACGCCTTCTTCACTCGCTCTTGTAAAAAGTCAATTACGTTATCAAAGTTAATTGTTCAAGCAATTATGTACTACACTCCACTCATTTCATATCATATTTTGGTCACCAAAACTTTATGCAATGACTCAATGAATAAAACTATTCAAACTTAATAACAACTAGTATATTAATAACATTGCATAAAATACGCAACCAACTTTACTCTCATCAATTCAATGTCAATAAATGACGCAAAACTCTTAATTGATCAACATCTTATCAACAGTTATTGTTTAATTATAAACAACAGTTTATTTTAAATTCATTCATTCACTCTCAGCCAAAAGAAATGATCCACTTAAAATTATCCGTAACTTCTGAAAAAAAAATTTCCATTATTTTTCCTTTAATTCAAATGAATCTCGCTTAAAAGTATTTCCTGCTTTTATTTATACTGCACAAAGAAATGAGAAGTAAAACCTTCTCCCCATTTTACATAATAATCTTAACCCTGGAGGATGTCTGACCTCCTTTCACGGGTGGTGATAAGGGTTCTGTTTGATATTCTTTGTCTATCTCTCTATCATTCTCTGAAGAGGAATTCTCTTCATTCAAATCCATTTCAGTTGAAGTTGTGACGTTATCAAATTCCAATCGCGCTCTTTTACGGATACCTAAATTAAATGCACAGCTCAATCGTGCTTTAAAAAGTTTTAAAAGAAATATAAAGACAACAAGGATAATAATTACGACGCAAATAATGGATAACACGTCCGATGAAAAACTTTCGATTCATCGACGCTTCGTCTATGCAAATCTCGTGTCAACGCTTCTGTTTGCCTGGCAAATCTCACGCAACGAAACACTCGCCTGTTCCAACGATATATGCTGAGAATTTGTGGGTAAGTAATCCAATAAAGATTTATTTAGTTTATTTATTTCATTAATAACCTCACGGAACTCAAAATGATTAAATATTTCTTTAATGTCAGGCTCTATTAGAGTATTTAAATTCGAAAATGGCGATCCTATCGTAGTAATGCCTTGTACGAATAGCGATAGAACTACGTCATCACCCACACCAAAGCATGCACTCGGAATTCGAATTCTTCCCGTGCCGCTTATTTTAATTGTTTACTTTCATTAGAAGGTTGTGATCGCTGTGCCGGACAAGTTATTGTAATACTTGTTGGCTTTGATTAACTATAAATCCATTGTCCCAAAATGTTACTCCTACAATGTTACAAAGATTGGCTGAGGGGTGCGGAAAATATGCTTCTCGCACAATTCATAATTCTTTATTCATTACAGGCTCTTCACTTAAAATTGCTTCATAATCGCCTCTAATTTGTCTTAAAGCATTTATAATGCACATAATACCGGTTGCAAAGGACTCAAATGAAATATCAGTGACGATTTTCCAATTATTAGCAGATATCACAATTTTGTTCTGCTTTAAAAATACTACTCCTTTATCCAACTTTAATTCTGACTCGCTGCTAAATTGCATGACTATTAGCATCACAAAAACATTCATGACCGCATTCATGACTAGTTTAACTTATTGTAGCTTAAACTTAGATACGCTATAAGGTTTCTTTTCTATCTGCTGTTGCCTAGGATACACAGCTAAAATGTTTCTTCAAGATCTAAAAATAAAATATAACTACATATTTAAAAAAATATATGTTTTTTATCTATGTTTTTTACGATAATGAAAAAATTTTAACGGTAAAGAAAATTAAAAAATGATCACTTCCTAATCCATACACCCACAATAATAGTCCACACAGTCAATTCTAATATACGCCAATACAAAGGAGGAGAAACTATAATAATAACCATAATGATATTCTAAACATATAGACAATTACTCCCTTAAAAATCTGCCTAATTGAAGTAATAAGGAGATCGCTTTCCTTCTTTTACAGCTTCACTCGCACAGCTCCCAATCTTTCCTGATGTCTTTCTTTTCTATTTGTTTCCTTCTTCTCTTGGCTCGGGGTTCCTTTCAGGACTTCTTCTCTAGTTCCTCCTTTTCTCTTAACAGTTTTTTTAACTTATCCTTTCTCGTGGAGGGTATCAACTCTCCTCCTGACTTCACTTTATTCTCTTCCTTTCTACTCGGACCCGGGACTGGTGCTAATATTCAATCATTCTGCTGCATTCGGATGGTTCTTTCATTGTTAGCAGGCAAAGCCCTCTGGCGTCCTCCATTTCGTGGTAGCACACAAGTTGGAAGGGGCAAGAAAACCATGGCATCATCAATTTCTTTTTTTATCATCCGCCGAGGTTCTAATTCAGTCCATCGGATGTGTCCTTTGGGGTTTTCAAAAATGAATCTCATCTTATCACCCAGGTGGTCTTGGCATGCTGGTTCTTCCTCGATGTACTGGCGATGCCTCCGCTCGTCCCACATGAGGCCCTGCATGGCCAAACGTAGCTGCTTCTGTGCCTCTGCCACCTTTTGAAGGAGACGGGCCACTGTAACACGGGCTCCTTCTCCTGGAGACGCTGGATCATTCCAGGCCCAATTTCCAATTTGTGCGGCATACGTCGCTTCATGACCTGCTGGTACGATATTTCATTGCTGACTCATTTTTCCCAATAAATCGATCAATGCCTATTAAAAACTCGCAATTACTTAGTTCTACACTCTCTTTTTCACAAATCTCACCAAACTCTCAGCCTACCCAAGAATACAAGAAAACGCAAAGCAATAGTTACCTGCACAAGAAACAGGTACGGTACGCTCGTCTTGATGACCAAGAGGATTGTGGCTTCAATTCAACTCAAGGTAATTGCTCAAAATTTGTCTCCTCCCACTTCTCCAATTCCATGTCTGGGTTTTTTTCAGAAACAACACCTTCTGGCTTGTTTTCTGACACCTGTTCTTACAGATCTGAACTCTGTCACCAGCACTGGGTGTCAACTTAAACCAACCTTCAAGTCACCAAACCCATTTCCTCTCATCAATTTTCATTCAGCTTGAATATAACCCTTATTCTAAAAATTTAATAGCACCCATTACCTGATGATCCTCTCCTTTCCCAACACACAGCATACAATATCTGAAACTTCCTGTTTTCTCCTAACCTTCTTACATTTTTCAAAAGAGAAAAAGTATTCATTATTACAGTCATGCTTAGAATCCTAAAATTCTTATATAGCATTTGAAGTCGCTGACGTAAGTGATTGAATAAAACACATTGACAATGATGAGATAAAAATAAAAGGAGATCACGTCAATAAAAATTATCTCTAAAAGTGTCTAAATAGGACTAATAGCCTCAACAAAACAAACCAATTATTTCAGTTAAAATCTGTAGTAAGATTGGACATTATGTTTTCTAATATAAAAGGAATACAGAGAATTATATAAAGAAATACGAAGATTTCCTGTCCAAGTTTCATTTAAGCTTTTTTGAACATTCACTTACTATGGAATGTAGAAGATACTTTACTATTTCTCACTAATCCATACGTAGCTTAATTTTGTCTAAATTTAACAACTAGCGTCATTTTTAAAGCGCTAAAACTCCCATACTTCACAATACTGTGTGATCCGTAACACTGGACAAAAATGATAGATATCCCAACTCTGTTACTGCTTTAAAACAAAATTTATACTCATTCTTATAATTCTTTTTATAAATTCCTAATGAGCAATGCTCGTACCCGACTCCATAATCTGTAGATTACTAGTTCAGACAATAATGCGTATCAATAAAGATACTTTCCATAGACAATGATTGCCTCATGCAGTTAAAAATGATCCTATAGTGCAAACGATAAAACAGGCATAATAAATAATATTAGTGGGGAGCATACCCATACTTAATAACTTCTTATTTTTACTCTCCGTATTTATTACTTCTAAACCGCAATTAGCTTTCAAAACGGAGAAAACTACTAGAGTCACAAATAATCACCTCCAAAGCAACACTCTGATCTATTTCAAGGGAAAACAAAACAGCATTATTGGAATTTTTGACTCTGGAGAAAAACCCTTTAAATGTTTCCTATCCAACTTCCTTTCTACGAACTTCATCTCGTATCACAAGTCAATTCTTGACTTCTCGCCCATACTAGAAATAAAAAGTTAAATATTCAATGGATTTCACAAAAGGGGTCCGAACAGGAACTACGTTCGAAAAATAAAACATATCTCTAATTTACAGGTCTCTATTATTTTCATACATCTCAACACATCTCGCAATTATGATCAAAACTCATGAAATTTTCATATGGCTAGATAACCGAACTCATTCGTTTAAACGCACTAGAGAACAATAAATCCCTACGCATTTTACATGCTTAAAAACCGCAATCTCTGAGCAAAACCGTATTCACATTAGCGATTATACATCCTTATTTATTGAGTCATAAGAGCATTAAAACTCTTTACTACATCCCCTAATTTCTGCCTAATGAAGCTACATCGAGAAATGGGTCAAGGATCGTAAGCGGACTTGCACTCAGCCCAACTCCATTTTCGAAATAAAACTGACAACAAAGACAAAATGCCAAATGAAAAATAATGAATTTCTCAAAAGTTAGAGAAATTGACAAGGTTGCATTTCATAAAATTTTAGTAACGAATTTTGAGTTACAAATACGCCAATTAAACAATTGCCAATACGTTTCTTCGTGAAACGTGTAAAATGATCGTCACTCTCGATCTGGAACAACTTCTCAAACTGGAGGGGCGGAAAACGCAAGTCCCCTTCAGCAATCCCTGTCGCTCCCGACCAAGAAGGGAGGGTGGATGATGGCTAACACTCATCCACCATCCGACCACATGTATCTATGTGGTTATGGTACCTCTCCTTCACTTCATCTCTTGCTTTAAGAACAACACCTTGATTTTCTAAAACTCCTTAGAAATTTTATTTAATTCTTAATGAAAGCTGTAAATGGGTCCTCCAAACAAATCCCATTAAAATGAACGTTATAAAAAGCAAACTGATTTCGCGACTCCAGTTTCTTCCAACAAAAGCGATAGAACGATGGCCTATTCTCGGCTCCACTGTCTAATTCAATCTGTAATTCAACTTGCCTGTGCTCTCACCTGTCACCTTAACATTTAATAATAATATAATAATAACACTTCTCTCCCATCACTAATGGCTCTCAACACCCTAATAATAACTCCCAATAATGATAATAAGTATCAAAATGATAATAAGGAGATGTCAGCATCCCGATCTCTTTTTAGTGAAACTAAACAACATTTTTGGGTGTTTTAATCTCACAAACAGAAAATTTTCCTTTATTAGTCTCCTCTCTTAAACACATACTCACATTGGGTGCGTCATCCAAACCCACAATTTTGACATTTCTATTCTATAAGCTAATTCCTCTGCACTCAGCTTCTTCACAGCAGGCTGATTCTCTACAGAGATTATCACCATAGCTCCCCTGTTTCCTCTAGCGTGACTAACCACTAGGGAATCACGAGGTGATTTTCTTACCCAATCTTCCTCATTGACAGGTCCTCGACTCCTTAAATTATATCTATGTGGAAGGCGAGCAAGCTCCTCTTGTCTCACAGGCCCCACAGGGGGTGGAGGTGCAATGTTACCTCAACGTATCTGCCAATTCCTGTGCCAATACGTAAGATTGTCAATAGGAGGGTGAGGGGTTTCTGTTTCTGGTTCTGGTCTATCTTCAGACTCAAAATTTTGAGAAGACTGATTCTCTGTTTGTCTTTGCATTCCATGTGCTGGTTTAAGTCGATTGGCGTGAACCAACTGTTTATCATGTCCATTGACCTCTTGTATAATAAAAGTCACTGGAGACAATTGTCTCACTATTTCATATGGTCCTTTAAAATTATCAGCTAACTTTTTTGTTAGGCCCCTTTTTACTAAAGGTGAATGCAAATAAACATAATCACCAACTTTAAATGTATAAGGTTATTTCTTGGGGTCATGATAAATTTTCTTTTTTGTTGCTGCTCTTGGAGAGTTTTACTCACTATCTCCTAGGCATCTTGCAGTCTAACCTCAGCTTCATGAGCATAATTGTCATCAATCTTGTAAATTTTATGCCTGGGGGTCATTAATATTTCTAACAGGAAAGTAGGCTCCCTTCCGTAAAATAAAAAGAAAGGTGTTTCCTTCACTGCACTATGGGTGGTCGATTTGTAAGCGAAGCTAATGTATGGCAAAAACATGTCCCAATTACATTGCTACTTATTGACATAATGTTTCAAAATTGCCACCATTGTTTTGTTGTAACGTTTTACAGCTCTGTTCGACGCTGGATGATACGCTGTAGTAAATAAATTCTTTATCCCCAATATTTTACACAATTCCTTCAATAATGCTGACATAAAATTCGCTCCACGATCCGTGAGCAATTGTGTCGGGATCGAATAACGAGCGAACACTGACTCTACTAACACTCTCGCCACCGTCTCAGCTTTCTGATCAGGGAGGGCAATAGCCTCCGAATATCGACTAAAATGGTTGACGAGAACAAGACTATATTTATTTCCTCTATCAGATACCAGAAATGGACCCACCAGATCGGCACCCACTCAATAAAAAGGTTGTTCCGCATTAGGAAATTTTTGAAAAGGTTACGACAAAATTTCTGAATATCTTCATTCATTCCCTTCCAATAAAATTGTTTATTTACTTTCTTCCTCATTCTTTTTGCTTTAATATGCCCACTCATTGGATTATCATGATACATTCTCATAATATATTTTTTATATCTCTCCGGAACTACTATTCGCTCCCGTTTTTCTCTCCTAGAACTACTGTCTTTTACTGAATTGTCTAAAAATCTTAAGTGGATAATGCAGATGATTAACTTAAGAATAAAATAAAACTCTTTTTCCACAACGAAACAGGAATTGAACAAACATAAAAAGAAAAAGACTGGAAATAAAATGAAAAAATACAACCTGAGTCTGTAAGCGCTTTTCGAAA
>JAHWFO010028506.1:34404-120024 GCA_023313115.1 Rhysida immarginata | reverse complement strand
GGCTATAGCACACGTACCATCACCGATTTGGTCAGGAAGAGGAAGTTAAAGAAGTTCATGGACGAAATCACTATCCTCAACCGGACTAAAAATAGAGGGAGAGTCATATCCGCACATTACAATAAATCATTAATCAAAGAACTCAATTCTGTTTTTAAATCTTTTAATATTTTTTTATCTTTTAGCAAACCTAACCAGACAAAGCATTTATTACCTAACCCAAAAGACCAGATTCCACCACTACAGAAATCAGGAATATACGAAGCCAGATGTTCTCAATACCCCATAATGTACAAAAGGCAAACTTTCCATAATATTGAAACAAGATTCAAAGAACACATGAGACACACAAGATATGGTAGAGGGAATCAGTCATCCATAGCCAAACACTCTCTAGATACCGGGAATGAATATTAAACAATGTAAAGCTTATTGAGTCAATAAACAAGAAACACCTTCTGGACGCCTTCGAAAGCGTAGCCATTCAAAAAAACAGATAAAAAATTATTGCTCAACTTATATAGGGGCCCTATTATTGAATCACCATTGATCAAATGGGCGACGCACTTACCCAATCAATAAATTTCAGTTGAATCTTTTTGTCTTGATTGGCTTCCGTCCGTTATAAATACTCAGCATGTTCTATTCCAAGTCAGTTCTCTCAATTTCTCTCGAGGTGCTCCTTGGCTGCTGAAAGATGAAAGCAAAGCTTTCGAAAAGCGCTTACAGACTCAGATTATATTTATTCATTATATTTTCGGTCTTTTTCTTTTTGTTTGTTCAATTTCTGTTTCGTTGTGGAAAAAGAGTTTTATTATATTCTTAAGTTAATCTACTGTCTTTTAAATTATATAACATATCATCATCATCAAGAAAATATCCCTCAGCATCCATAGAACCATACTGCTTTAATCTCTCAATAACAGGACTTAGAACTGAATCCCTTTTTTGTTCTTCTGCAATTAATTCACGGGAAATGACAGGATCATACTCTGTGACTGCACCAACGGCTACTCGGCTGAGACTATCAGCATTGCCATGTATACGTCCTGGCTTATGTATTATTTCGAAATCAAATTCATGGAGCATCATCCCCCATCTAGATAACCTCGACCCAGGAGTTGGGATATTAAATAACCATTTTAATGGTCGATGAACAGTAACAATCTGAAAATGTTACTCATTTTAATATACTCTGAATTGTTTCATCGCATAAATAACTGCCAAGCACTCTTTTTCAGTGGTCCTATAATTTATTTTTTTATTTTATTTAAGAGACGACTCGCATACACGATAGGAAAATCTTCCCCGTCATTCTTTTGTGATAGAAATGCTCCGAGCGCTAAATCACTTGCATCTGTTGATACAATGAATTCTTTAGAGAAGTCTAGGCTCCTCAAAACTGGCGCTGTAATAAGAGCATTTTTTAAAGCTTGAAATGCAGCTTCCGTTTCCACTGTCCATTCAAAAGGGATTGTTTTGTCAAATTCGTGAAAGGCTTAGCTATATGACTAAACAAGTCTATGTGACGACGATAATATCCTGCTAATCCTATGAATGATTGCTCTTCTTTAACTGTAGTTGGCCTAGAGAATTCTTTAACAGCATATATCTTATCAGGGTCTGGCGCAATACCACTCTTAGAGACGATATGGCCCAAAAACTTAACTTCTGACATCACAAACTGGCACTTCTTTGGCTTCATCTTGAAATTACCCTCCTTTATGCATTCAAATAAGAACTCTAGGTCCTTTAAATGCTGTAAATAATCAGCTGAGTAAATCAAAAAATCTTCTAAATAGACAAGTGCAAACTTACCCTTTATCTGTCTAATAATGTGTTCTGCAGTCCTTTCCCAAACACTGGTGAATTAGCCAATCCCATAAGTAATTGCTTGAATTCATATTTGCCTCCTGGGACTACAAATCCGGTCTTAAATCCATCCTCTATACCTAGCTGAAAATATCCCTGACTTGCGTCTAAAACGCTAAATATCTTAGCATTACCTGGCACTGAAAGAGTTTCCGATATCAGCGGCAAAGGGAAAATGTCAAGGCGTGTCACCTTGTTTAATTTTCTATAGTCAACAACGAACCTAAAGGTTCCACCCTCCTTCTTGACTAAGAGGGCTGGTGCTTCCCGTGGAGACGTTGATTCTGTAATTACATCATTCTTCAGTAAATTATCAATTATCTGATCCATTATCTCTCGCTCTGCGTACGGAATACGGTACAGTGCTTGAGCTATAGGTCTTGATTCTCCCGTATCTATACTATGATGAAATGCATGTGCATATCCCAGATCAAATTCATTCTGTGCAAAACAAATTCTAAATTCCCATAATAGTTTCTCAAGTTACTCTCTTTCTTTCTTTTCCATATGATCTAGTTTAAATAAGTTTAAATATTCCTTTCTATTTACTGGCTCTTTCGTTTTCTCATTCTTTATCTCAATAGTATGATTCATTACATAAGAGGGTTTTTCTGCCTCTTGTAGACTTCCTACTCTCTTTCCTTTATCTAAAGTTAATTCTTCTTGGGAGCAATTTATTATTCGGATAGGTACAGTATGTTTGTCTGTCTTTGGCGGTCTTTAATCCTTGCACTCTCAAATCATAAGCTTCAATCACACCCTGTCTCCCATTAAACCCTTTTCTTTTTACTACTCCTTCACTCACTATTTCAGATAATGGAGGGATAATAACTTTCTTCTTTAAGTGCACTGGCACCATCTTCATATATTCTCTCTCAATCTCCTCCCTACAGGTAAAAAAATTGTTACCTAAATCCGCTTCATCATTTACAAAATATATTTTACTGTCATCGTCTCTAAAATCACTAACAAGTTTTCTAGGCACAAACATATCTTGGCTAAAGATTCCTTCACATTTAGGTGGCCATTGTTTATCCCAAGCTTAACACAATTATATAGTCTTGATCACCTAGCCTAATAGCTACCTGATATGCTCCTTTAGTAGGAAACCCATATCCTATAATTCCCATGAGTTCTAATTTAGGTTTCTTAATAGCTTTAACTATATATCCCTTCTTCTTTAATTTATCATCATTTTTTTTTACAATAATGTAACTTTACTTCCCGTATTGACACGCATTCTTGTTTTAAAAGTTCCTAATAATGCCTCTACCATTATACAGCTAACGTTCTCCGATAAACGTTTTTTAATTTTTTCTCCTGTGTTCTCTGTTACACCTCCCCGTCTCGACCTCACTGAGCTGAGGAGGGTCCCACCTCGTTTTTTGTCACCGTTTGTAGACACCAATTTTCCCTTTTCCACTCACTGTTCCCTTTTTCTATTATTTCTCTTGCCTTTTTTCTGCAATCTTTTTCCATATGCCCCTTAAAATGGCAAATTCTACAAATAATATCTTTTGGCTTATTTGCATAACACTGATATATTCCCTAATTTTTGGCAATTGTAACACCTGATTTTTTAAAATGATCTTTGCATTCCACCTCGTCCTCTCCCACCTGCTGCGTTATTTGATCCTCGTCTCTCAAGCTCACTTCTCCTTCGTTCTTCCTCTCCTCGTCCCCTCTCAGACTCTTTATTTTGTTGAATCTTTTTTACAGTTTCTTCTATTCTCGATCCAATATTACACTCTACTCTATCCATTAATTTTTCCCCTAATTCCGTATCAGTTAACATATTTATAGTTACAGTTTTCCCCTTTACTCTCCTTTCTGCTTCTTCAATAATCTTAGCTGCTTTAACTGCCTCATCCCAATTCCTGGGGTTCATGTATACCATACCCTTTTGAATATGGGTCAATAATCCTGCAATAAATCTTTCCTTTGATCGATTTGCCATTAATTTTTTCCCGTATTCTATCTTAGCTTCCTGGACTGGTGCTTCACCTTCAACTGGCATTGATAAACGTCTACCCAAAGCTTGAAGTCTTGTTGCAAATTGCAATACACTCTCATTCCTCTCCTGATGACCTTCCAAGAACAATCGTTCATTTTTATCTGGAGTAGGGCGCGAAAATCTCGCAATCATTATTCTTTTAAACTCCTGATATGTGTCTACACCGACCATATCCTCACTCTCTCGGGCATAATATAATGCTTCACCTGCTAAACGAACTCTCACCTTAGCTGAAGTAACACCTGGCTTCCACTGACCTGCTGCTGCTATCTCCTCTGCTCTACGAAAAAATTCTGTAATGCTCTGACTGCCATCGAATATCGGGATCTCAACATAATGACCCAATAATTGTACGTTCGCCTGTACGTGCACATCTTCTCCCATTGCACCTTCTCCCTCTACATTCCCTTCTTCACCTCGATTAGCCATCATTATAAAAAGAAATCCCCAAACGCTTATAATAAAAATCTTAATGCTAACAATCTTAAATTCTGAATAAACAAGATTCAAAAGATTTTAACTACTATAAAATGTTCCCTTAAATTGTAATTAAATATTTAACCAAAAACAGAGTAATATTGATCATTTCTTTTTCAAAACACTCCGTTTTCCGTTGTCTCTCTAAATAATAATTGACAAAAATGACAGAATACAATATCCTGTATCCACTGTTTCAATGTAACGATAGCGCTTTATCTCTAAAAACAAACAATTAAAACAATTCTTGTCATCACTGTGCCATTGTAATGGACCCAGGCTCCAATTTGTGCAGTCATTTAATCTAATGAAAATTAGTTAGGACACCCACGCCCAAATGGAAATTAGTTAGGACGTGACGGCTCCTTCTGTTCGTATTTTTGAACAGGTAGCCGAGATTTTCATGGTTCGTCGCAGTCGGGAAAGTGCACCGGGGTTTCAATACCTTTGTTTAGAGAGACAATTGAAACAGTTTTTTAATTGTTAAAATAACACCCGTTTATTCATTATACCCAAGGTAATATACAATTATTAAAAGATAAAAGGTATTTAAAAAGAAAATTAAATAGAATGAACTCTTTAAAATCTTTGAATTTATTACTGGAATAAGTTGTTTACATTTTTTAATATACAAGGATCCTCTAAACCTACCGAATAAATAAACATTACTTTATTTAATTACAATACTCTAGAAAAAATGATTAGACTCTCCAATCTCCGCGGTTAACATTACTTTGTATAATAAGAAAAACCCCTAAACTCTCAATTACTATTACTTATAAAAGATAAGTGTTTACTTTAAACACTGTTTGATAAAAGATACTATTTTTTAAACATTATTAATTAACGATTCATTTCTCTCATAACGTTAATATTCAAATAAATAACATTTTCTCAAAATAACATTTGATAAATTAACCGTTTTAGTGACCACATGATAATGAACATGGGAGGAAGTATGCATATCATTACCCGTTCTTCATGCTGCCGTCGTCGTCGTTGCTCGCAGCGATGGATGGCAGGGATGGCGTGGTTTCTTCTTCGATGGGCTCCGCAAATAAATTAACTATTTGTAGGCTTAGTTGATAATAATATTCATAATAAATAATAGTAATCATTGTTTTATTGGGAATGATAAACTGGTATTAAGTAAAGGATATTTTTTAGTGAAATGGTTTCATTCTAGGGAATATAGCGACTGTATTGTAGATTTATTCAGATTCTCACATTCTCTCTAGACGAACTCGCAAGGCTCACAACGCTTTTCTTCCGACCTCTAGGTTCCTCTAGCATTCTCCAAAAAAATTCGAAAAAAATGTCAATATCCCTCTAAAATTGTAAGGGAACGCCATTCACTGACAGTAAAATAATCATCGCTGATTGGACAGAATCCAGTAGGTTCTCAAGAGTTGAAAGACACGGCACAGAGCTCGCTATCGAGGAGGAGAGGGGGGTAAAGGGTGAAAAGATGATCTCCACTCAACTCGACAGAGCTAACTGTAAAGTAATGCCGCTGTCAACCAACTCTGATGATAAACAATACGTTCGTTCGGCTAAAAAATTTTGAAACTATTTTAACGGTTTCAAATAAAATTGTTTTATAACAAAGCTATAAAATCGACACAAACTGTTAATAATCTGCATAATAGATCATTATTGTTTTTTAGATTTAGCACAATACAAACAAAGGTTTGCAGGTCTTCACAAGTCTTCAGTAATAAGAGAAGCCCTATCAATATCAGGAGAAAGTCTCGAGATGAAAATGTTCTTTAACAACGGCCTCCGCTTCAAGTGAGTAACTGCAGTTATCCTCGCATCAGTGGCATAACCAAACACAGCTCGCTAATCTCTTTTAACTTTAGATGATGATTTTAAAACTGAGCTGAATAATTGCTTATTAGATTTTACTGTTGATCGCTGAACATTCTACTCGAATAACTGCTTTCGATTGTCATTGATCTCGATGGACTCCAGATGTGCAGTTCTCTCTCCTACCTTCAGAAATCTAGTTTTATTAGCAGTGTTCTTCTTCAATTCTGGGGCAAATAACTCTAGGAGATTATCCACCCTGTCGTTTATTAATTTGTTACTATCTAACAGTATTGCGACCATCCCTGTAAACTCTTTCACTACTGAAATGAGATCTGTAATGGCCGAGAACACGAGAGATCAGTGTTCTCTTGGGGAGCAAGCCGTGGATCGCTAATGCTGGACAAACTAGAATTAAGGGACAAGTCACCGGAATCCTGAGCAGGTCCTGTCTCAGTCAACAGCCGAGAGCGATTCTCCTTGCACTCAGCACAAATCCACTTTGTCTTGAGTGCATTTTTATCCACACCGACGCAGGCTGCATGAAAAAAACACTGACAGCGATCTACACCGTTATTCTTTGGTTGCTTTCCTCTAATGCTTTTCAGACATTTCTGACATATTCCTGATGATCCATGAGTAGAATTTTTCTTCGCCATATGTGAAACCTACGGTTGACTCCTGAGCTACGATTCTGTAGCCTGGTTCCGCTATCCGTTGTTCAAAGTTCCAGGTACCCTATTCGTAAAAGCTACCTTTTGTGTTCAGCACAGTTCTTGGAGATCGATGATAAACAAAAGCAAGATCACGAGACGGAGGTCTAGGTCGTCAGTAGGGGAAAGGGTGATAACGAAAATAAGAATAAGTTAAGATTGAAATTAAATGAGCAGATGAAAATAGTGATAAAGAAGAAAATAATAATATAAAAATAGTAATATAAGAATAATAGTAATACTACTACTACTACTACTACTAATAATAATAATAATAATAATAATAATAGTAATAATAATAATAATATTAATAGGTAAATTAAAATAATGAGGAAAATATTATAAGCCAAGACAGAGAGAAAATGAATAGACATATAACAAAAAATAATAATAATAATATTTAAGACATAAGACCAAAAATACCTGAAGAAAAAGAAAAAAAATAAAATACAAAAAATAAGATAAATAAAATAAAATAAAATAAAGTAAAAATATATAAATAATCAAACAAGGGCAATGTTTTATCCTTATACTCAATTAAGTTAATTTCATTAAAATTGGTGGAGAAATTAATAAATAGTTTCTCGAGTGGACCAGACAGTTGAGATAAGCTCTCCATTTAAACAAATGTTTAAAATTAAAATCAGAGCATAAACGTTTAAATTCAGTCAGCCTGAGATCAGCTACGATCTCAGGCGCACAAATCCTATTGGAATAAAGTTTGTCAAGAATATTAAAAATACTTATGCTAATAATATACTTGATATCAAATTATTTTCTATTTGGATTAAGATCAAAAACTTTAAACCTATATTTAAGAAATTTGAGGAAGCTGTTGAATTTATTTTGACTCATTCCGAGGGCCTGCATGTTACCGCCAAACCACACTCATGCACAATACAGAAGTTTTGGTATGACAAAAGCTTTATAAAGAAGAATAATAACTTTTATATCATGGCAAAAAGCAGTGAAATGTTAGAGTATGCCCAAACGTCGAGAGATGTCACACTTTAACATCTCAATATGAGCTAGGAAAGAGCAATTAGTAGATACTAGAACTCCAAGGTCTTCGACACTATCATTCCTAATTAGTGCATCATGAATAGTATGATATTCAAAAATGAAAGGAGCTGTCTTGAGATTAAAAGATAAGACAAAAGATTTCTTGACATTGAGAACAAGGCCATTGCTATAAATTCCTAATTTCCAGCCCATTGGGAGACAACTAAATTCCCAGGACACATTGGGGTGAGTTTTGTAAGACTTCGCAATCAGCCCAGCAATCAATTTTATAAAACAACTCGTCAGCATAAATCAACACCCCATTAGGAAATTTTTCCTAACATACGAAAGGTCTGCTGCAAAAATATTAAATAGGAGGGGGCCCAAGGGAGAACCCTGTGGGACTCTGCTTCCAATTGGATATCCAGGATGAGCAGGATCTTGAGCTGTTAATCTATAGCTACGACCAGTGAGCATGGAAGAGAACCACTGGATAATCATATTGGGGAGCTGAAGATAGTATAGTTTGCTGAGCAAGAGCTTGATGTTCACACAGTCAAAGGCCATAGAAAAGTCAAGAAAGTGTACATCCACCTGGCCCCTACAATTAAGGTGCTTCGTGATGAAATGCAGAAGAGCCGCCAAGTTGGATTTTGTAAAGCGCCAAGTCGGATTTTGCTTCGACAGACATACTGTGCCCATGGCAGATAAGGATCAATAAACGTAGTGATCCGCACAGCAACGAGAGTTTCTAACAATTTAACAGGAAAAGGGATAAGAGTAATCGGTCTAAATAAGATATTACCATTAGACTCCCCTTTTTTGGGAATTGGTTGAATAACAACCCTTTTCCAGCCATCAGGATAAGTTCCGCATTCCAAAGAAGTATTAAAAAGATAAGTAACAGGCTCAATCAATGCTAAAATGCAGCCCTTAAAAATGAAATCAGGAATGCCAGGTCTTGTACAAGCCTTGAAAGCTGATATGTTTTTGGCTTTTTCAAGTATAACGTTTGAGGAAAGGGGCTGCCAGACAAAAGTTGCGGTAATTTTTTTCTGGCAAGCCTCCAATGGAGATGCAGAAGTGTTGTTCATAGTGTCTGCAAACTGATCAACAATATCATTTAGTTTATCATCATCGATATTGACAGAGTTCTTCACATTAGAATTCAGAAGTTTGCGAACAGTGCTATAAAAGCCTATCGGGTTAGACCAACAATATAAAATCAGCAGATTGCTTATGTGGCCGCCATCTTTGGGGCAATTTGAAAGTGGCGAAAAGTGGAACTAATCTCTAATGTTAGTGTAGGCACCATTACTGTGGTTGACATAACAACATCGCCAGCCAAAGCGCCTTTAATATATATCCGCTTTGTCGCCAGCTGAGAAAGCACACCCCCCCCAACCAACTTTGTGCTTGTAGTCTGAAATTTCTTAAGCAATCTTTCTTAAGCAATCTTTCTTAAGCAATGTGGTCCCTGTTCAGATTAAGATTTTGGGAATCAATGTCTTGAGACAAAACCTGGAACTCTGTTGTGGTGAGGCCTTGAATGATTACCAGACCCACGGGGGTAGTTGAGATTGAAGCGATGCTTGCTTTTCTGCTAATGCTGCGTGGAATGACGTGTCGAGCTGTAATATTGGTCACGACATCTTCTTGTTGAAATATAATGTTGTGCACTGGTTTTGGCCCAGGTACAGGATACCAGAATCCCCCGTCTAGGAAAGTGAAGATTGTTTTTCAGTTTTTGCCATGTCAGTACCTTTCCCGTGCTTTTCTAAACCAGTCATTGAAAATTAGACACTATTGTAATGAGCTTGTCACGTGATATGCAGAGAGGGACAAGAGACAAGGACGTGAAAAAAAATTAAAGTTTTATTCAAAGCAAAAAAAAAAAAACAAACAATCAGTCTATATAATCTTGCTGAACCACTCTGAATTTCGACGTACGTTGATTGACGTACAACGTGTCAAATATTGCGTTATGCAATACTTAGGATGAGTAGAATCCAGAATAAAAGATGGTAGAGGTTTACTGGCAGAATGAGAAAAGATGCAGCAACTCGTTGCATCTCGATTGAAGCACGAAATCTTGCGATGTCTTCTTAAGTAAGCCGTAGTGATAACGCACACAAACCTGTGAACGCATCCACTTATGTAGCTTTGATCGGAAGAATAACTGTTGTACCATATCACTCATACACAACAAATTAGCGCACTTCTCTGAAGCACTTTAAAGGTAGATAATCTTATACCAATCACAAATAAGCACAACACTATATGTAAAATAATGGCCTGCTATAAAGCTGAGCAGAACTACACTTTGATCACCACAAAAAAACACTTCACTAACCCATAGCAAAAAAGAATATAAAAGATTCACTTGATTCAAATACCTTGATAGCGTCGCACTGTATATCACAGTAAACCACAAGCTATTACTTTCAATGGGAATAATAATCATCAACACTTACATGTCTAAAACACGCTTGTAGCATAGACAATTGACAAATATTAGACTTCTAAAAACGTAATAACCCTTCACACAAGGATTTTTATCACTCCTACCGTCGGATACATAGCACTAGACAAATTTACTGTTAGAACATACATAATGAAAAATTGCACTAGTCGTTCTTTCAGATAAGTAACAGGATAAATTTCTACAGAATCAGGAAGTTAAGTACACTTTGAATAATACTGGAGCACAGACACGTGTTGCTTGCAGATTAATATTACTTCCGGAGAATGTTTTAACGAATACGATGCGTTTCGTTCGGAACTGTCGACATGTTCTTGATAACGCCAAAATGACTCAAATCTAGGCGTTAATAGGAAATTCTTAAATTATTCTGCATAAGCTCCTTCTGATAACTATCACGAAAGTTAGCACATCCTCTTATGCATCGGTAGTACCCTATTGACAGGTTCATGCAAGACAAAAATGAATACTGCAAATAGGCTTCAGCTTTGCCGAAAGAAAGAGTTTATTATAACTAATGCTGCTCCTAATTAATTTTAAATAAAAGATAACGAGCACTTTGGGATGAATTCTCCAGTTCCTCTCAGGCAATAGATACGTAGAGAGAAAGGAAACACCCCTGATGCTCCAGCACTTTCCAATAGTCCATCGGCATCGTGCAAGAAGATTACTCCAAATAGCTGAATTTGCGAAGCGTGAATTTTATCATGGAAAACAGTCAAATTATGCCCGCTGCTTTCTTGAAACCACCAAAAAGAATCATACAAATTTAAGGGCCTACCATGCATAAGAAATAGACGTTGTAATATGGTTTCCTCGTCTTCTCTTGGTGTGCTCGTTCCATTATCCGCCATCGTATTTTCGAGGTTGAAGTCTGCTCGTCAGCATTCACCCAATTCTCCACCATGGTTGTTTCGACATTTAAGGATAATAGAACTCGTTCTATGGCACTCACGAGTTTTGCTTGAAGTTCTGTCTGGTAACTTTCTTGGTTGTAGCCACGTTGACAGCCGTGTTATCGCTGACGGTTGTCTCAGTCATGCAGCTCGCTGACTGCCCTCGCCGTTTCATTGCTGAATCCCCTGTCGCTCAGAAGTGCACTCGCTGGAGCATCTCTTAATATGGAGCACCAGGAATCACACTCGCCCATTCGTTCATAACGCTGCAGGTCTCTTACCGGGCTTTCTGTCCATTTCCAATAATTGTGGCCAGGTGAATCGTGCTTAACTTGTCACCTCCATGCTGCTTTCTGACCTCTAGGTCTCTCCTTTCCACATGATCTTTTTGAGGTGACAACATCAACATCAGCTTCTCTCCTGACGTCATCGGCTTTATCGTGCCTCGAGAGCTGCTTACGTTGAAGACATCCACATGACAGAGCTGCTAGAAGAATATCTTTTTGTAACTGCTGAAACATAGGCACAATTATTTGATAAGAACTTATCATCAACTTCACGGGTAGACTGGCGTGAGAGTTCACTTTCATCTGCCTGTTCAGTCAGCTTTATATTTGATGCTGAAGTTGATCTCGTCTGCTGGATCTCTCTCGTTTTTCTCCAGCTTCGCCACTTTAAAATTCCCTTCTTCCTCCACATTTTATTAGCTAACCATTTACATGGCACCTGTATTCACCTTGTTGATGATTTCTAAAACGCTTTCCTTTATGAGAAAAACCAATATTATTAAATTGTTAAACGCAACAGATGGCGACAGTGACTGATTTTGACGATTATGTAAGTTATCGCACTCGATTAGAGATGCGTTGCTCTTCGCTGTCACCTTACTTTGTAACATCCTCACCCCCCTTTCGAATTTTCACGGATTTGTTCTATTATCACAGCTAATCTTGCTGGAAAAAAAAACCGCGAAAGGGCATCAACGTTGTTTGCTATCCTGATGTATCTTCAACCATCATCGAAATCTAAAATATTTTGCAGCACTGAGGCTTGGAGTCTTGAGAGTTTAAGCTATCTTTTAGCTTTGCAGCTGACTGGATATTAGAGTACATTGTGGTAGGCAATTATTGCATTGATAGTTACATGGGCAAGTAATTCTTTTGCATAGGTGGAGTTTTCCTCTGGTCTGAATCTTCATGACTCAAAAGCTATAGGTATTAATCTTTTGCCAAACTATTTCATTGCAACAGCTCCAATAGCTTAATCTAAAGTATCGCATAAAATGTGCAATTTTTACTTACACTTGAAAATTTTAAGTACAGGAGGGCTAAAGGAGCGTTTTTTCAGTGTATGGAAAACTTTCTACCATCCAGTGAAATTGTGCTCTTTTTTGTAGTAGATCAAATAGAGTAGTTGAAATTTGCTCATTATCTTGGATAAATCCTCTGTAAAATTACTCTGTTCCTATGAACGACCATAATAATGTGCTTACAAACTAGCTTATTGATAGTATTCTCTTCTTCTTTTGATAGTCGATATAAAGGAGAATAGAATGGAGTAAATATCTACTCAAAGTGTATCTCATGTCGTGTAGCTTGCCGTGGAGGTAATCCTTTTGGTAACTCCTCCCAGAATAATTTCTTAAGCTCCTTTAATAAGGTCTTAAAGAATAATGAATGGTAGAATTAACTTGATCCCTATGATCTGACACCTTACAATAAAATAACGAAAACTGGTGCCTGAGTTTATGTGGTCAGAATATGGCGGAATTCGTCTAATGAGATTAAATTTATCTCATCTCGTTTCCATTGGGTCAACCATATTTTTTTTGCCTCTGTTAAGAACCGCAAACCTTTTATTTTCCCGATTAAAATGAATTTGATTGTTCTTTATCCACTGCATTCGTTGTACAATTTGAATATTTTCAATATGTACGATATTAGGATTTACTTTGGACATATAACTGCTATTTCTAACGGAAACCCACTGAGCAGAATTGGCTATATTTGTGGCTCTACCACCTGCAAAGGAAGCAGATTTGTTTTGGCTACCAACATCAGTAAGGGTTGAGTTAACTTGTTTAGCTAAATTATTATCTAAATAATTTTCCAATGCTCCTGTATTTATAAGCGCTTTACATAACTGCCCTTTGAATTGAACTTAAACTTTTCACAATTCATTGGGCATTCTTTGTAAATGAAATTTATTTGAGGATTGGTGTCCTTTTTGTACATACTTTACAAAAACGTGCTATGTGATCATTTAAGCAACAATGAAAACATTTATTATTGTTGTTTCTCGAGCGTTGAAGAATATTTCTTCTTTCATGAACCAAGTCTATTTCTACTGGTTCACCAACTGGTACTTCATTAAATTTGTGACTATTGTGTCCTCTAAAGACGATTATTGTGTCCTCTAAAGAAATTCCAACTACTTCATTCAACGGAGTAGCAGTTTAACTACCAGTTTAGTACAGTTTAGCTGCAGGCAGTAATTCTTTAGTTTAGCTGCCAGTTTGTCTGTCTGTGTTTGAATTAGAATATGAAGCTGCTCTTATTGCATAGAATATAGCAGTCCATTAGTTAAATGTCTGAATTTACTCTGGAATTGTAGACTTTTTTGCGTTTATGTCACAACCTTTGCAATATAGCTTGTGAACTCCTTTGAGTGTGCCCCCCTCCCCCCAAGAAGGCCAAACTTGTAAACAATTTTACAAATACAGCACAGAGTAATTGAGAATTAGCTAGAGCACGACTCTGGCACAAAATGCACTGATGACTCTGGTGAAATGTTTTTGGATGCAGCAATTAGAGCGAATTGCCTAAGAAAAGCTTCAGGATCTTCTTTAAGTGTTCTTGAAATTGCAGGAAACTGTAATTGTTTATAGTATTTTAAAGAAGATTTTGATTTAGTTGGTTAGCAGCCTGTATTAAACTGCAGAGGAATATCAAGTGGAGCTGCCACTATGAAACAAATAAGTAATACAATGAAAACCTCATCAAATCTAATTATAACTTGATCACTGCAAGTAGCTAAAAAGTATTTAATACTTTAAGCCCGAAAAATATCATCAACACCGATAAATATATTGTAATGCTCTCTAAGAATCCTAATTACCCTTACTTAAAGTAAAAGGTCTCTTAACCTGAATGCTGAGGACCACTATAGAACCTGAATGCTGACGACCACTATCCAAGCACAAACTGCTCAAATGCGCCCGAGTGAAACACCAAAAGTTACTCTCCTTAAGCAAAAGTCGACACGCTCTATCATCGTTTTTTTTTTAAATACAATACTTGAAAATGACAAATTTATGCTTCTAATTCATTAGGATAACAAATTCTTAATTAATACGATAACTGTACAGTATTAAAGCTAAATAAGCAGAGAAAATAAGATAAAAACTATGAACTAATTTTAAACACTATTGCTAAATCCCCTCCCTGAATTGAATGATTTACAGCCAACCGCACACGATGCTTTTTTTTATCTTGCTCGATCATCTGCATGCATGTTGGCTGCAGGCTGGGTTGCAGGCTCAGCTGCTGGGAGTCGTGCTGGCTGCACTTCACGTGATGCATACTACTGTACAGGGTGAACTCACCGCATACAGGCAAGTTTTATCTCCTTATGCCTCAATTAGCGTTAGCACTTCATCATTAGTCCATATCGGTGCCATTTTGTTCTGGTGTAGCCTAACGTTTTCGTATGGTGCATAATGGAGGTGACTGCGAGTCTCAGTAATGACGAATTCACATCAACCTCAGTATTTTGGCGTCATTTCGGTTTCATGTGACACAGTCTGGTTTCTGAACTAGCAAACTAGCAAGAAAACCTGCACGGAAAATAGCATCGGAGCAATCACAAAATCCAGCATAGTGGCCAGCAGTGGGGTGGAATCATCCTAGTGGGCTTTAAACTAATAGACTCGTCCAGCAAGTACAATGCACAAACAAAAAAATTATTACTTAATTAGAAAGCCAATAAACTTTATATTATGACATTGCATGGGTGCTGCCATTACAGATGGACAAGAAAATAAAACGTAAGGAACGTGAACTATGCCGATTCAAAACAAAGAAATTATGTTAGAAAGAAAAATATAGCAAACTCTAAAGTTCGTACAATAGATCCTTATTTCTGCAGCTTTGCTACAGGACGATACGACGCCAAAGAATCAAAAAGGTCACTCGTAATGGCGGATGACTACAGTGTCCCTCCTGGTGGACAATATGTTTGCTAAAAAGATCTATAAGATAAAAACAAACGTGATTTACACTTTCAAAATGAATAAACGCTGATCAAACTGATTAAAACGTGAGATTAAATATCGACAACTTTCAAATTGCCCTTCCGAGATCTGCTATAAGCAGATACACGTTTTAATGCCAAAAAATATAGCAAAGAGCATACAACATGTCAAAAAATAGCAAAAAGCGCAAAACATGCCAAAATAAAAACGCAAAAACTAATCTGCGACTACTAGAGAAAATAATCCGTAATGAGTACAAACAGTGAAATATCAAAAAGCACACGCTCTGCTGACAGCAAAAATTACGCAGAATGCTACAAATGCTAAAAAGCACAAACAACTCCATTCAAGAGTCTCAGTATGAAGCCATCATGTTTCTGCTTACCAGAAAAATTTAACTAAGCAGAGAAAAGCCAATAGCAAAAAAATTTAAGGGGCCTCCAGAAATTTGTATCTAAGAATATGCCCTGCATACCAGAAAAATTATTCTGTAAAGAGCACCATAGTGAAAGGGAAGTGAGGCCTCTAGAACTCTGTTTTTTGGAAGGACACGCTCTTCTTACCAGTTAAATATCGACAAACCTGTCATATATATTATTGTAGATAACATTTATTTAAAATTTTAAGTGAAAAATATTATAATGAAAGGAGAAGAAATCAACTTAGGTGATTAAATAAATTGATTTAGTTTATACAACTATACAATTATAAACACATCAATTTGCTTTTTATTTAAAGTTACCCAATGAAGATTTTACTTTCCTGTTGGCTTTCTACTGCGAAAAATTGATAATGAGCAAAGTGACCGTTTTTAAGAAACTGGTCCACCTGGCGTTCCAAAACTTCAGACTTCACAGGATTATAAATATAAAGAAAGAAAAGATAACAAATTATTAATTATGGTGAATATTTATGCAACTGTAGGTAAGCACGAGCGGACATATAGGAATTATGAGCAAAAGAGTGGCTTACAATACTGAACATAGACCTTCTGTCATGAAAACCTGAAGGCTCAATGGCGTAAATACATGATGATACCTGGTCAGGGTAAGAATTTGGTAATTAACCTAATGAGACAACATCTGGCACTCTGTTGCGGTGAGGCCTTAATGGAGTACCATCCCACGGGAGATAGTTGAGATTGGAGCGACGCTAGCTTCCCTGCTAATACTGCATTGAATGATGACTTGAGCTGCAATATTGGTTCTGGTGCCTTCTTCCTGCAGAAGTAATTTTGTGGCCCAGGCACAGGATACTGGAATCTCCCCGCTGATTATCTTAAAGTGAGATTGCTTTACGTCTTTTGCCTACTCAACAGCTTTCTCAACAGCTTTGATAATGACTTAAAGTCTATTTCATGGTAAGACTGGGGTGAGAGTTCACTTTCATCTGTCCTTTTTGGGAAATCGCAATTTATTGATAGTGAAGAAAAGTATTGCTGTTCATTAAATATCAAGGTGGATGAATTTAATTACTTTTTTATTTATTCCAAAATGTTATTTTTATTGATAATTGGTATTTAGGTTTAAGTAATTCATTATTGTGGTCCCTGGAACATTGTTGTCTCTAATTTTTTTCCGACTCGCTTGATGCGAGCTCTTGCCCTGTGTGGTGATATTAAGTCGCATCTAATCAACTCGGTCGCAAGATATTATAAGGTCTAATTGTTGATAATAAGTATTGCGTAATTAGTGTTCTTTTCTAGAACATTCTTCATCTTCTCCCTGTTTCTGCTGCCTCACTTCTCCTGTGGCCATGTATTTTTTCCTCGTAGCTCCAGCCTTGATTGCACCTCCGCAATTCTAATTGTGAGTCTGCCGATGTGGAGCCCACGTTTCATGTGTGTCCGTGATAACTCCGACCTGTCGCTCGTTTTTTCGCAGTCTCTTCATGTTTAGCCCTGACCTCGAGGAGTATTCGTTTGGACGGTACACTATCTGCTATCTTTCTCCATACACGTATATACCGGGTGGGCAAGAAATAACGTGAGGTGTTCAGAGCTCGCTAGCAAGAATTCTATTAGGCCAAATGCAGTACATTTTTGTGTATATACTTAGTGGAACATGCAGTTTCGATTTCTGCATAGTACCAAAAAATAGTGCCAAAAGTCGCTATAGGGGGCGCTTATTTCAAGAAAACAATGAATACATTTGCATAAGCGTGTTCCGTGTTAAGCAATCATGACAATAAAAGGCAAGGCTGAGGATTTCCCATAATTCACGAATGAATGGCCTGACGATGACGCTCACTCTGCCTGACCGGACATAATTAGTCAAGTTGTTTTATCAGAAGAGCGACAATGCAAGTGCTGCCCTTCGTGAATTCCGGCGATTGAAAACGTTACGAAGAAGACCGATGAGTATAATTTACTTACGGAAACTGATTGAACGAGTTGAATCTATCGGAACTCTAGGAGTGCAACCAGGCTGGGGACGCAAACGAATCAGGCAGCAACACTTTGAAGAAGTTGCAACTGCTGTTGTGGAACAGGAGATGACTACTGTGCAGGGCACCAGCAGTGCACACGCAATAGCACGCCAAACAGATATCCCATATTCGATGGTGAGGAAAATATTGCATGAGATATTGACATTTTATCCCTATAAAACTCACGCCTGTTCAACAATTGCTTCCTGGAGATGAACGTACCCGAACTGACTTTTCGTTGAGATTTTTAGCACGTATGGAAGTGGATGATGCATGGCCATGGCAAATTGTATGGAGTGATGAGGCACATTTTTATTTGAATGGTGATATCAATACCCTCATCTGCCGTATTTGGGCTGCATCAAATCCACAAGTGTGTCTGCCAACTCCTATGCATTTGCCGAAACTAACAGTATGGTGTGGCTTTACTGCTTCATTTAACATCGGCCCGATATGCTGTGAGCTGCCGTAGAAAATGTCGTGTACCACATGCAACTATTGGAACAGCACACTGGTGGTCATATTGAAACACATTTGTAATTAAAAATAAAACATTGTTTATTGTTGTTACTAAAGTTGGGGGATGGTATTTGTTTATTTGACAATTAGGTATTCATTGTTTTCTTGAAATAAGCGCCCGCTATGGCGACTTTTGGTACTTTTTTTTGCAGAAATCGAAACAGCATGTTCCACTAAGTATATACACCAAAATGTACTACATTTGGCCAAATAGAATTCTCACGTTATTTCTTGCCCACCCGGTATATATATATCATCCCCAGAACCATTCAATCTAGTCTGTTAAGTTAACTGTGCATCGCGAAATGCCACGGCTGTACTACCGCTCCACTGAGTAATTTATTCATATTTTTGTACTAATACTTTTACGAGACACCGTAAGTAATTAATATTTCATATTTTTATCAGGTATAATTTTTTAAACTTCCTCTACTATTGTTTACCATGGGACATGCTTTGTATTCTGGTTTCTTTTTACTGTCAATAATAAAAATTTTTTATTGTTTCCTATGCAAAGTGTTTGTTGACTCATTACTAGCCATAAATCAACTATAACACCCACCTCATCCCTGATAGGAGAGCGTAGTTAGTTGAATGGAACTTTTGTGTCCAAATATGGCTGAGTCTTTCTTTGATGATAGTCGTTCAATACCTGAGCCCACCAGTGCTAATTTTCACCAATTGAAGGAACGGGATGTTGGGGTTTCTGGAATTAAAGGGATTAGACAAATATCTACACGCTAAAACTTCCTTACCCACTTCAGATCCAGAGAGATCCGTTGTTCGAATGGACTGGGCACACTTAAGACATTATTTATTATGCGTGGTTTATATGAATACCTTGTAGTCATGTTGCAAGATGATAATCCATTTTCCGTCCGGGAAGCCATTTGTCGGGGTTATGTCCGACCCGATTCTGTCACTCAGGCGGAAGTTATGCGACGCCTTTCAGCTCTTCGCTTCCATGACACAGACGACCCAAACGCACATGTAGCACGTGCGTTGCAAATTCGTGCGGAGGTGGGTGCTATCACTTTACCCATAGACGACAAGGTCTGTACCCATAAACGACTGAGACATGTCAGGTCTTTTTGCGCTTCTAAGCGGTTTTCATCAGCATCCGGCACCTCCAACGATCGCGTTTCCCAGCCACCGCATCCATTTAACGTACGTGTCACACGTCTAAAACGTAAATCTCGCAAGCGCGATGGCAAAGCCAAGGGTCAGAAACCTACAGCAAACTGTGTTGGATCCCAAAGCAAGATTGGATAGTAGATACAGGCAGCTCCTTCCATGTAATTAACGAGAAGAGGTTCTTTGCATCTATGCAGAGCTGCCATAGAGATATTACCACTGCAAATCCCAAAAAACCACTACCGCAACCGGTGCAGGAATCCCGAGTGTCCTATTAAACACTGGGTCAGTTTAACTTAACATGAAGCGTTTATGCCCCTCATGCGGGATTTAACCTTGTATCGATGATTTGTATTTAGGTTTAAGTAATTCGTTGTTGTGTTCCCTGGACCATTGTTGTCGTAAATTTTTTCAAACTCGCGTGATGAGAGCTCTTGCCCTGAGCGGCGATTTTTTCTCGCATCTAATTAACTTGGTCGCGAGATGTTATACCGTCTACTTGTTGATTATAAATTATTGCGTAATTAGTGTTTTTTTTACAGAACATGCTTCATCTTCTCCTTGCTCCTGCTGCCTCACTTCTCCTGTGCAGCCATGGTGGCCACTCACATTGCCAGTATTTTTTCCTCGTAGCTCCAGCCTTGATTTTACGTTCGCAATTCTAATTACGAGTTTGTTGACGTGGTCCCCACGTTTCATGCGTGTCAGTATTTATTCCGACCCATCACTCGGTTTTTTCATAGTCTCTTAATGTTTAGGCCTGGTGTCACAAGATTTGGGAGGGGTCGCGATAGCGAGCATTCAAACCCCAGTTCTTGTGAGGAGAAGTGTAAAGCAGACGACGGCGGAGGGTCGAAAGCCAATGGTAAAAGCGCCTTATGTGAGAAGGAAGGAGGAAAATAAGAGTTTTGAGATTGGTAGAGAGAGAGAGGTTAGAGGAGAGACGCAGCGAGAGCCAATGAAAAAGAGGGGAAGGTTGGAAAGGAGACGAGGTGGAGAGAAGAGTGAAGGTAGGGGATTGTTACCTGAGATTCGGATGAAGAAAGACGTTTTCGTGAATCGGGGTGAGGCAGTGGAGCTTTCCGGGCGTTCGGCGCTAAGAGGTTCTTCCGGGTGCGGGCACGAGGGGCAGGTAGGGTATTCCAATTCTTATTCCGAGCATATTACGGGAAAAAGGATGAGCCGCCGTGTTCGTCGCGGGAACAAGGAGGGAAAGCTCACAAGCCCCGGTTGGAACGAGTCAGTGGAAAAGGCGTCGGCCCGTTTTCAATAAAGAGCCGACCAACCAAGCCTTACATAGAGCGGACGACTTTGGGGGCTCAGCTAATAGAGTAGCATCGCCACAGATTCAAAGGCCTGATGCAAGGCTGATTTACGTGGATGTGGAGGACGAGAGCAACGCAAGCGCGCATAGCACCGGTGTTCCCTGCGTAGCACGTTGCGATACTCGCAAATTTCTCTCACCCAGTTCTCGTGTGGTCACCCTCATCCCAGACGAGCAACTACGACCCTGGGTTCCAATAGTCCTCCCCCCAAAAGGGCTACGCGACGAGTTCATCGTTGCCAACACAGACAGAAGAAAGTAGCCGTAGGAGAGGTCGATCGTCACGAGTCGGGCGTTGGATGCATCGGCTGCCGAAAGAGACTTTCCGACAATCCTCAGCAAGAGTTAAAGTTTAAAGCCCAGGACGAGGAGGCCTCGTCGCTCACAGTACAAATCCTGACAGCGAGCGCTGTCCGATGAGAATGACTTTTCGTTCACCTGATCAATTAATGGTGTTGATATTCATGTGTTGTGGAATGAGGAAATTAGAAATAATATAGAGATCAACTTTTACTAAAGCACCTGATTATTTCATGGGACCAGTGCGACAGCTGTCTCGGTAGTTATAGACCTGATCAGAATGGCCGAAGGTCTTTCATAGAATTTAAAGTTTAACCTTGGAAAGAAGTTCACTCCGAAGTGGTGCGAACTTCTTAGATTGAACAAATATTTATTTTTCCGAAAGGGGTTATCTCCCCGTCATTTCTCGAGTGTTTTGATAATAGACAGCTGGCGTTATGCAATTGGCTTAGTCGTTAAAAGCTGGCGTTTTAAGTTTTAGTCTTAGAAATCGGCAAATTTGTTTATTACTTTCATTTTACATTTGTAATACTCGAGTTAAGAATTAAGCATTTTCTGGTGATCGCACGGGCTAAATTACAAGAGGGTTGCGTGAGCGATCATTGTTAATAATAAGAAGATGTAATTACCCAAGTCAATTCTATCTTATTTAATAAATCCTTTTTGTATATATGCGCTATTTTTGCAATTCTTTAAAAACCCACATTCACCCCACTTTAGGTACGTTACACTGGGGGTGGACGGCTTGGTAGCAGCGCGCCAATCGACGAGTGCGGCGATTTTTTGAACTAAAAAAAAAAAATAAAAAAAATTGGTTTCAAAGTTAATAGCTTCCTATTAAGAATAAAAAAAAAAGCTACGCTTCCACAGTTATAAATGATTTGGTTTTTGGATTCTTAGGATAGTATTGGTCGTGCTAGTTAGTAATTGTTCTTTTTTTTTATTACTTCCCTCTTAGGTTCCGGGGCTCCAATCATTGGCTTCGTTGGTCTTTGATCAGTGTGGTCGTTCTGCAGGGTTGTTGCTCGCAGGTTATTTCAATCCAGTCCGTGGGGTTGGGCGGCTAAGTAGTTCGTGGCAGCTTTTAAGTAGACGTAGTATTAAGGATAGGATTAGACAGTGGGTTAATCATGGACGCAGAGAAAAAAGCGCTACAACAGATAGTCTTCCCGACGTTTGCTGGAAGGGCCGAGGAGGATGTTGATCTATTCTTAAAGCATTTTCAACTAGTGGCTAATTGTAAAGATATAGGACCAGTGGGATGCACAAAAGCAGTAATAGGCTCTTTAAGAGGAAGTGCATTGTTATGGTTCATGGAATTTGCTACAGGGAAGGAAATAAAGTGGGAAAAGTTTAAGATAGCTTTGGTGAAAGCATTTTCGAAGGGGTAAACCCAGGTTACCTAAGAAGGGACATTCTGAATTTGAAAATGAAGGGCAGTAATGCAACGGATTATATTGCTAAATTTAGACGCATACTGGGAGGCATACAACAGGCTTCGGAGCATGATAAGCTCCTATGGTTTTTAGAGGGATTGCCCAGAATGCTAAGGGTAAGCATGAGGATGAAGCAATTCAAGGCGGTAGACGAGGCCATCGCTTATCTTGAATTGTGGCATCAAGCGCAGGATGGGCCGATAATGCCAGGGGGCGGACTCGGGGGTGAGCCCATGGATATTGATGCCGCGGAGGTGAACAGGGGCAAGAAAAAGAAAGAAAAAGTTATCATATGTTTCCGATGTAAAAAACCCGGACACATCCAGAGATTTTGTAAGGATAAGGGCACTGAAGTCAGCTTCGTTGATAACAGAGAGCAAGGGGACTTTTGTGTAGTGGCCGGTAGGATAAGGAACAAAACGGTTAAGATTTTGCTGGATACGGGGGCCAAGGAAAATTTTATTAGTGAGAAACTGATAAGGCAGGTGGGCATCTGTAGTCGGGCTGTAGCAACCAAGAGACACGCGTCATTTTTGACAGGGCTGCAAGAGAGCATAGCATCAGAGGTACAGGGGCTGTCTATTAAAATGGGAGCGTACAGCTACCTGGGTAACTTTAATGTGTTGCCCATAGAGAAGTACGATGTTATTTTGGGGGTGACATGGTTGAAGTCCACTCAGCCAAGTGTAGACTGGCGTAAGCAAAGATGCCGTGTCAAGTGCCAGGGCCAGGAGGTGCTGTTGCCAGCATGGAAATGCCAGGAAGACGAGGTGCACCAGATTTCTTCAGTAGAGCTGTTGCATGTAATGTCCAAGGAGCCAGAAGTGCCCATCTTTGCGCTATTTGCAAAGCAGCAGGAAAAAGTTTCTGCAAAGGAGCTGTCTAACGAGATCGAGCAAGTGAATCCCGAGTTCAGGTCGTTGGTTAAAAAATATGATGTCCTGTTTCCCAAGGAGCTGCCTGGGGAGCTACCCCCGAAAAGGGAGACTGTTCACAAGTTGGAACCTACACAGGACGCGGTGCCATTTGATTCACCGCTGTACAAACTAAGTGTTGACGAGGAAGAGGAGGTCCGGTGGAACATAGAGAAATTGCTGGGTAAGGGACTCATTAGACCGTCAACAGCTGAATAGCATCCCCAGTCCTCTTTGTAGTTAAAAAAAGACGGAGGGCTGAGGATGTGTATTGATTTTAGGAAGTTAAACAGGATCACTAGGGATAACCGATACCCCATACCGCGCATTGATTGTCTAATTGACAAACTCACCAATGCTAAGTTCTTCACTAAATTGGACATAATGGAGGTGTATTATCAAATCCGCATGAGAGAGCAAGATGTGCCGATGATGGCCTTTAAGACGCGGTATGGGCTATACGAGTTCCTAGTGATGCCTTTTGGTCTAAAGGGGGCGTCAGCTACATTCTCGAAAGCATTGAATGAAGCTTAATGGGACATTTTGGATCAGGGAGTAATTTGCTATTTCGACGACATACTAATTTATGCGGAAGATTTAAACAAGTTGAAAAAATTAACTGAACAGGTTTTAGCAAGGGTGAAACGGCATAGATTCTATTTAAAGTTATCAAAGTGCAGGTTCGGGGTAAGAGAAGTTGATTACCTGGGTTACCACTTCTCAGGAAAGGGAAGGTCATGTGACAACCGTCTCGTTCAGGCTATCGTTAAGTGGCCGGTGCCCAAAACCCTGCAGCAGGTAAGGTCTTTTATGGGGTCGGTGCAGTTTTATAGGGCATTTATACCCAAATTCTCGGAAGTGGCCGCCCCCATATTTCAGCTGCTGCAGAAAGGAGAGCCTTTTGTGTGGAATAAGAAAAGGCTAAGGGCATTTGAAACGTTAAAAAAGGCGTTGACAAAACCCCCTATTTTAAAGGTATTTTCTCCTAATAAGAGACTGCATATTCTAGCAGACGCGTCGGAAGTAGCGATTGGCCTAGTAGCGCTCCAGATGCACAAAGGGAAGTTGTTTCTTCTAGCTTTCGAATCCAGACAATGGAGGAGGGAGGAGCGTCATTTTTCTAATTACGAGCGGGAATTGATGGCGGTGCTTCATGCAGCTAGCTGCTGGAGAGCATATATACAACAAGTTAGAACTTGCATTTATACCGATAATCAGGCAGTGTCATACATCTTGGCGCAGGGGAAACTTTCACGAATGCAGACGCACGCAGTGCAAAATCTTTTAGAGCTGCCAGTCACGCTACATTATATAAAAGCGGAAAAAAATATTTTCGCGGATGCGCTGTCTCGCTATTTCGGAGAGAGTAAGGCAAAAGGGACTGGGGAGCATCACAAATCCCCAGTTCTTGTGAAAGGGCCCCAGGGATTGGGTCGCGATAGCGAGCATTCAAACCCCAGTTCTTGTAAGGAGAAGTGTAAAGCAGACGACGGCGGAGGGTCGAAAGCCAATGGTAAAAGCGCCTTATGTGAGAAGGAAGAAGGAAAATAACAGTTTTGAGATTGGTAGAGAGAGAGAGGCTAGAGGAGAGACGCGGCGAGAGCCAATGAAAAAGAGGGGAAGGTTGGAAAGGAGACGAGGTGGGGAGAAGAGTGAAGGTAGGGGATTGTTACCCGAGATTCGGATGAAGAAAGACGTTTTCGTGAATCGGGGTGAGGCAGTGGAGCTTTCCGGGCGTTCGGCACTAAGAGGTTCATCCGGGCGCGGGCTCGAGCGGCAGGTAAGGTATTCCAATTCTTATTCCGAGCATATTACTGTAAAAAGGAAGAGCCGCCGTGTTCGTCGCGGGAACAAGGAGGGCGTTGCCTCCCGAACGCCGCAAAGGGAAAGCTCACCAGCCCCGGTTGGTACGAGTCAGTGGAAAAGGCGTCGGCCCGTTTTCAATAAAGAGCCGACCAACCAGGCCTTACATAGAGCGGACGACTTTGGGGGCTCAGCTAATAGAGTAGCATCGCCACAGATTCAAAGGCGGGACGCAACGCTGATTTACGTGGATGTGGAGGACGAGAGCAACGCAAGCGCGCATAGCACCGGTGTTCCCTGCGTAGCGCGTTGCGATACTCGCAAATTTCTTTCACCCAGTTCTCGTGTGGTCACCCTCATCCCAGACGAGCAACTACGACCCTGTGTTCCAGTAGTCCTCCCCCCAAAAGGGCTACGCGACGAGTTCATCGTTGCCAACGCAGACAGAAGAAAGTAGCCGTAGGAGAGGTCGATCGTCACGAGTTGGGCGTTGGATGCATCGGCTGCCGAAAGAGACTTTCCGACAATTCTCAGCAAGAGTTAAAGTTTCAAGCCCAGGACGAGGAGGCCTCGTCGCTCACAGTACAAATCCTGACAGCGAGCGCTGTCCGATGAGAATGACTTTTCGTTCACCTGATCAATTAATGGTGTTGATATTCATGTGTTGTGGAATGAGGAAATTAGAAATAATATAGAGATAGACTTTTACTAAAGCGCCTGATTATTTCGTGGGACCAGTGCGACAGCTGTCTCGGTAGTTATAGACCTGATCAGAATGGCCGAAGGTCTTTCATAGAATTTAAAGTTTAACCTTGGAAAGAAGTTCACTCCGAAGTGGTGCGAACCTCTTAGATTGAACAAATATTTATTTTTCCGAAAGGGGTTATCTCCCCGTCATTTCTCGAGTGTTTTGATAATAGACAGCTGGCGTTATGCAATTGGCTTAGTCGTTAAAAGCTGGCGTTTTAAGTTTTAGTCTTAGAAATCGGCAAATTTGTTTATTACTTTCATTTTACATTTGTAATACTCGAGTTAAGAATTAAGCATTTTCTGGTGATCGCACGGGCTAAATTACAAGAGGGTTGCGTGAGCGATCATTTTCAATAATAAGAAGATGTAATTACCCAAGTCAATTCTATCTTATTTAATAAAACCTTTTTGTTTATATGCGCTATTTTTGCAATTCGTTAAAAACCCACATTCACCCCACTTTAGGTACGTTACACCTGGCCACGAAGCCTATTCATTCGGATGGGACAATCTCTGCTATCTTTCTACATACACGTATATATCATCCCCAGAACCATTCAATCTAGGCTGTTGAGTTAACTGTGCATCGCGAAACGCCACGGCTGTATTACCGCTCCACTGATTAATTTATTCATTTTTTTGTACTATTACTTGTGCGATACACTGTAAGAAATTAATATTTCATATTGTTGATCTTGTATAATTTTCTTAACTTCCTCTACCAAATTAACCATGGGACACGCTTTGTGTTCTGTTTTTTTTACTCTCATTAATAAAATCTTTTATTGTTTACTATGCGAAGTGTTTGTTGACTCAATATTAGCCATAAATCCACTATAACACCCGCCTCATCATGTCTGCTTAGTCTGCCTTATCTTTGATACTGAGGTTAAGGAAGATTCTCTCTCTTTCTCTCTCTGTCTCTCTCTCTCTCTCTCTCTTGTTGGATCTCTCTTTTTTCTCCAGCTTTTGCGCTATAAAATTCCCAAGCTTGCTTCTCACGATTTCCCTATACTACCTCTTTTAATGGCTCGTCTCTATTGTAGCACTTACATTCGCGTCGTTCTTAGTTTCTAAAACACTTTCATTTATGGGAAAAACAATATCATTAATTTGTTTCAAAGAATTAATGTTATCCGCAACACATAGCGACAGCGTTTGATTTCGATTATCAAGTAAGTTATCCAGCTTGATTATCGACACATTACTCTTCGCTGTCTTCTTATTTTGTGACAAAGGAAATACCGCAAAGTTCTTTAAAAGCAAAGGATCGATAGTGAACCAATACTTTAAGCTATGGACTAGTGTATCCTAGCAGCCCATGCGAACTTGTTTGGACATGCCACTGTTGTATGCGTTTATGACTCAGATGACGGAAAAACGCTTTCCTTCTGTTCATAAAATATTTCTCCATTTAGCGAAAAAAACATTCTGCAAACTCCTGACGCTATACAAAATTGCCAGTTTACAGCTCGAGATGCCATTGCAGTTTATGTGGGTATATGGTCCGAATCCATCATGGTGGAGTTCATACCATCCTGTTGGCCTGTTGCTTCTTGCCTGTTTGACATGAAACTTGAGAAGAACTGGAGTCTCAATGTGCGGATAACATTGTAATCACTTCCATTTTCTGTTGAAATGTCTGGAGCACGTGATCATGGTCGTGCAATTCGTGCTTCAAACTGCCAAAGGTCCAGCTCGTGATCATGTTTTTCCACTTTGTGGTTCTTAAAGTCACGATTAAATAAAAGCAGAGTGATGACTACCGTGTACAGAGATATGGACGGGACACAATTGATTGGATATCGGTAATTCTTTAATGAAATCAATTCAGTAAAGATTAATATTTTCGAGACCAAAAGGTCCGTCTCAAAAGTATAGAGACTTTCGTAAATTAAAGAAAACTTGCCATACGAGGATGTCACATGAAAACAAAAAATATACACATTTTATTCGCATACTAAATAACAATCCTAGAATTTCAGGAGAAATTTATTTTTCGTTCATTGAAAAAAAAAATCAACATTTTATTACAATAAATGTGCCTCAAAAGTGAGAAAGAGAGTCGGTATGGACCAATATGCAAAAGTTTACAAGCAAATGTTAAAGTTTTACATTAAGTCGGTTATTTAAACTGTATGTGAAGGAATGAAATTGTCAATTTTAAAAATGCCACGTGGAAGAGACCTCACTCAAGATGAGATCAGTGAAATTTGGCTGCTGAAGGTCTCAGGCAGCACAGTTCAACAAATATGCAAGAAAATTGGAAGATCTAAGTCTGTGGTCCACAAAGTAATTTCAGAACAACGAATATCTACAGCGCAGAAGAGGACAGGACGACCAAAAGCGACCAGCGACCGAGATGATCGCAGGATCATTCGCCTGTCTACCACTGGAAAACTGTCACTGAGAGAGATATCACATGAACTTGTGTGCAATATATCCAAAGACACTGTTCACCGACGGATCAAAGCTGGTGGCAACTTAGGGGGCTGAAAGAATCTATAGAGCAGAATGTATCGATCCTCGCTTCTTACTCTGCCTTAATTATGGATGTGGATGGGGATGAAGATGTGGCATCCACGAAGGAATCCATCGAACACCAAGACTTTTCGAATAGTGAAGACAAATTAGAAGTAACAGAATTAAAATCTAAACCTAACTCTAATGTTAACAATTCCACAAATGTGGATAGTAGCATAGATAAAGAAAAAATACAATAAAAAGAAGAAAAATAGACGACCAAGAGGAAAATGAGCAAACGGATATTTCACTGGAATCAAATAATAAGAATAAGTCAAATGTCCGTAAAAAAAAAGAGAAATCCAAATAAAGGAAGTCAAAAAAATAGCAAGAATTACTAATAAGGACGCGGAATCCCAAGATGTCAACAAAGTTAAAAATGCTATTAAAGTCAGCTCATCCAAAAATACGAGCGGAAGTAATCTGAATCTGAATCCCTGACAGATGAACAAGGACTTAAGTAACTTATCACCTTCTACCTCTACATTAACTCCAATTTCTCACAATTCTCCACATGAGAAAATTAAAAATAAGGATATTGATACTTTAGCCAAACCTTGGCTATGAGCTTCTATTTTATCGTCCAGATTGGAGGGTGACACTAATGGGTACGGAATGGACGTGACGCCCCAACATTCTCCCAGAGACGTCTCCCCTACCCTGCTTAAGAGAGTCATTTCATCTCTGTTCGGTGATATTTTATGTGTCTACCTTCTTCTCAAACAGATTTCTAATAAAATTTTAAATCTCCGCTCAAATACTAAGAGCATTGAAATATGAAGATTTAGGCCCTTTCACAATAAAATACGACCTGCCTAACTTCTTGAGTACATCCTCGGGGAAGATATCAGGCCTAGATAACTCCTTGACCGAAGAGGAAATAATTGGATCCCCATTAAATCGTCCTCACCTTACAAGAGTAAGGAAACTTCCCGTTCCTTGTGAAAACGCATAATATTGCCGTGTTATTCTTTATTTCAAAACTTACAATCTTCCAAAAGAAATTAAGATCGTTCACCAAATATTCCCCATAGAAAAATATATCCCCCGACCAATGCAATGCATTACATGCCACTCTCTGAACCATCATAGCAGTAAATGCACCTCAATCAAATTATATTCAAGATATCTGTCAAATGAGCACTTAAGAGAAACATGTTCAGCCACACGCCCAATATGTGCAAATTGTGGTGAAGAACACTCTTCGTATTATTAAGGTTGCCAAAAATACATTCAAGAGCAAAAAACAAACGAATTGATGAAAACAAAATTAATTTCAAGAACTGCGGCCATAAACATAATTAATTATGAAAATGCAAAATCAATAAATCCCAATTTATCTTATGCACAAGTAACAAAAAACATTCCTGTAAATCAACACTTCCCAAAGAAAGAATATGTCAACTCCAAATATACAAACTCCAAATATGCAAACTCCAAATACGGAAATAAAAGGTCATACATCAATGACTTTCACAATCTTCCTGATAACCAAATAACGGTACACTCAACACAATCTATAGATCATACAGCTCAACATGAGGAACCTAGAAAAACCACCACAACAAAGGTACAAAAATCCAATATCTTACAAAGAAGGGACTACTTACCTCAGCCTAAAAGGAAAGAATCTGAGGCAGAAATAGAGGCAGTCAACATTGTAGAATCTCAAACAACATTACACCTTTTGAAAGTAATCTTATCTATCTTTAAAAACTTCTTAAAATGTTATTCCCCCCAGGAGTATGAAGTTAACAAAATCTTACTAGGTACGTTCTTAAAAGACCTACCTAAAACCCTTATCCAGTTAAACATGTTAAACGAAAATCAATCAAACGAAATCATGAACTGGTGGGACAACTCGCCTCCCCCAACCCTTCAATAAAATGTTCCAAATGAACCAAATACATCAAATAAAAATCACTCACTGGAACATTAGAGGGGTTAGGAAGAACTGGGAAGAATTTGTAGTGTTATCAAATCATGCGGACATAGTAGCAATATGTGAAGCCAAATGTACAAAGGAAGACTCCATTAATTTTAGTGGGGAAATCACCTATAGTAGCTTGAGTTCTGGACAGATTTTAGGAATATCTCCCAAAATCCCACATTATGCGGCAGAGTTCGAGAACACCATCTGGATGGAATTTACCCATATAGTTGTATATTTTAATGGGGAATGGATACATCTATATCATGTATATATTAAACGGACTCTCCCCCCCAAAAAATGGTCACTGCTTTTCAACGGTCTGGAAAACCTTTCATTATTCTAGGAGATTTCAAAAGTCGCTCTCCAATATAGGGATGTGTAAATTATAATATTAATGGTTACCGTCTGGAGAAGTTAATCGAAGACCTACAATACCCAAGTCAACCAATGAACTCAAACAAACTAAAAGAAAGAGAGGATGGATACAATCAATTTCTAGAACATTGCAAAAATATCCAAATCAATAACAGCTATCCAAATTATGACCAACACTACGTGAACGAGGCAGCAGCAGCGCTCATGTTGTCAGATCCGACGAGAACAACATTGCCGAAGGGAAGAATAAGAAATGACTTCGAAGCTAAACCCGGAAGCTAACATTGCTTTTGTGGATCTCGGAATGGAGCATAAATAAACCCGAATGGTGGGATGGCCAATGTAAGGAGGCCGTTAGAAAAAGACAAGAAGCAAAACGTGCTTTCCTTAGCTGCAGATGCGGGATATGCTTAGATAATTTGAGAAAGGAGAAAGCTGCAACTAATAAATTATTGAAAAGGAAAAAAAGAAAATATTGGAGAATTTTCCTTGCCTCGTGTCGTAACTCATCAAACTCAAAATTATGGCCTACCATGAGATGTATAACCGCCAAACCTAAACCGAAAGCCCCCATAGTGGTGAGTCCAAATAATTTCCCATTAGACCCCTTTCAATTGGCCATATAATTTCTGCAGTTCTACTCGAGACCACCTATCTTAAAAACAACTAACTGGAATTTAAATGAATTTTTACCGAATGAAGATGCTGATCAGGAGGTATGTTCTACACCTTTCTCTATTGATGAACTGATCAATGCTACCAAATACACCAAACATTCTAGGCCCGGTCCTGACTTAATAAGAAACGAAAGCGTTAAAAAACTATCTCTGTACATAAAAAATTTCCTATTAGAATATTTCAACCATTCCTAGAATACTGGAGAAATTCCGCAAAGCTGGAAGGACGGACTAATCATTCCTAAGCAGGGAGGCCGTGGCCTGGTGGGCTTCCACTGAACACACAACTTCATGGAAGTTAAACAACATCAGGCACGGCTAGTCACTAGATGGGCGACCATCAGTGAGATACGATCTTCACCCCCCCCCCGGCTGCTGCGACCATCTTACAGCAGTCGTTAATCCAGATTTATCCAGGACCCAACTCGTCGGCCTCTGGCCTTACAGGCCCTGGATGGACATATTGGATTACAATCAATCAATCAATCAATAAATAAATATGTAATTTTTCGATAGATTTAATCTTCACTATGGAACTTTGCAATTGGAAGTTTTCTCTTCTATTTCTTCTGGTGAGCCATCTAAATCTTGATAAATCCCTTCTGAATAACCGGTATTCTACCTTTTCCGGCTGAGCTTTCTTTTCTTGCAACTCTAGAATTTTTGGCACTTCTCCTTAAGTAGGTTTGGCTTAGCTATCAAGTCTTTTTTTACAGAGGATTTTCATTAAACGAACATTCTCTCCTATTACCATGGCAAAGTTCATTGTAAATAATTTATTATCTTTCATAATTAGACCAGACACTACAATACAACTTAACTTTTCCAAGTTAATTAGCATACACAATTCATTGACCTCACAGACATTTATTTTATGCACGTCCGTTCTTTTATTCCTATGTAGCTTATTGCTGTCTTCTTCACCTAATTTCTTAAATGCTGTATTAAATTTACCTTGATATTCTAGCTTAATATCCACAGACTTTTTCCATTGTTGAAATCGAACCTTTACTGTAATTCGTGTATCCATAAACACAAAGTGTTTTCGTCCATTATTCGTTCGCTAAGCATTATGATATTGAATGCTTATATAAAACCCAGGATCCATTGTCCTTAATGAATTTCTTGTTCTAAGCTATTAGGCATATTCGGCAATTCATATATGACTCAGATCTGACTGGATCTGAGGCACAAAGTACTCAGCAACTGATTCTGACTGACTGACTGCTCAGAAAACGTGTTCGGTAGAGGACTTGTGAGATCATAATCTAGTCAGAATCGTGACATATAGGTCAGTCGAAAAATTCTTGATTGAGAAGTCAGAAAATTAATCCATGATGTAGCCTCTCTTCAGTTCACTGTAACAGGGATCAAGGATAATAAAAGATTCAGAAAAAAACTGCGTTAAGGGTTCTGAAAAAGGTTGCTGCAGCACAGCTATGCATTGTGAAACTGCATGGCTGTGCCATGAGAAAAAATTAAGAAAGGTGTGCCGTGACAAATAAAAGTTTTTTAAAACTCCTGCACAAATAAAAGTCATATGGTCGTTTCGCTATGAAAACTTTTCCCTTCTACTAAAGGAAAGCATTGCATTATTATTCTAATAGTATTAAAATATTTTGTTTTCTTCACTCTCGAAAATGGCAAGAGCAGTTTTAATGGGCTCGGGATAGTGAGAATTTTGTTACTAATTGTCATCTTTATTTTCAAATTAGCCACTTTAGATTCTTCCATAAACAATCTAATCATCTATTCTGCAGGTGGATTTTGCTGCAGTCTTCAAGTCAGTCAGGTTTTGCGTTCGGCACTTCGACTAAGATCAGCTCAGATGCAAGTCAGAAAATCTTCAGGTCACATGACCTAGAAAGATCTGACTGAGTCAGATTTGAATTCCTGAAACGCCAATTATCTCTGCACTATTTAATTCATCTGTTAAACTCACTTCCTCATCTTTACTGCAGTTCCCACTTGGATCTAATTTATTTTCTCTTATAAATCCGTTATCCTTAATTGCCAACTCCCTTTCTTCTAAGGGTTGATAAGGAGTTTCCTTATCTTTACTAATTCCCATTAAGTTAACTTCCACATCTTTCTCTTTGTTATAATTGGTAGGCTCCGATTTCTCCTTTCTCCTCTATTTTTTCTGCCTCACTTTTGATAAAATTGTGCTCTGAATTATTTTTTTCATCTTTTTCATAATTTTTGCTAGTTTTTCTAAAACTTGTCACGGGCTTATTTCTTAGTATTATGTTACTCTTAGAGGCCGAATGGTTTTATCTTTCACCATTTTCTTCTTTTAAATCTTCGTCTCACCTTTTACAATAACAGTTTTCAGGTTTCTTCATGACTTCTTTTTAATTATCCTATTCTTCATATTTTAATTTTATTTGTATATCTTTACAGAAGCTATTTATATACGCCCCTATCTTATCCTCTTCTTACCAATTCTTAATTTTACTCAATAACTGCACTATCATTTCTATTATAGTCGCCTATATCCTTGATGCTAGCTTGTTGATATGCTCCTTTTTTAAGCAGTCTTTTAAATCTCTTGGTCCATCCTGAGATCATCTCCTTCTAAACAGGATTTTTCAATTAGGTGCAACAATAAGATAGGGTTATTAAATTTTTTCTCTTTAACTAATTCTCTTATTTTTTTTCCATTAAGTCCTGAATCTCTCTCTAATCCGAATTTTTAACTTTGGATTCCTTCTCTATAAAGTACTATCCCCTCAGTCCTTTTTAGAGCTTTTCATGGCTTAATAACTATATGCTCAACCCCTGTTGAATTTCGTCCAGAACGTCTGTCAGATGAAAGTTTTCTCCTGAAGCTTTCTTGCCTTGATTTCCTAGGTCGGTTCTTTCTTAACAACAACTCTTTTTGCACCAATTCTTTTCTGAAGATTTTTTCCTATCGGAACCAGAAAATAGCGACAAAAAAGGAAAGAGAAAATTAGTTTGCCACAAAACTTCTTCAAAATTTTTGCAGAGAATGCTTGGTTCTGCAGTGGAATTTTTAACAGTGGAATTTTTAACAGTGGAATTTTTAACAGTGGCCTACCCTGGCTACCGAGCTCCGCCCTCTCTCTGTCATGATTAAATAAAAATTAAGTGATGATTATCACGTACAGAGAAAGGGATGCGACACAATTAACTGGGAATCAATAATGCTTTAATGAAATCACTTCAGTAAAGATTAATATTTTCAAGAACATATAATATCGAGTAATTTTAAATAACAGCATACAAAGCTCAATGAGTTTCTTTCCATCTTGAGTGACAATCAAATTATTGCAAATCCTTGAGTAAGAAGTATGACCTGTCCTGAGGTCCTCTTCTATCGAGTTGGATACCCAAAGGTATGCATATGTATGGGACCATTGTCAGAGCTGTAGAACCAACCTTACAAATGAAAGACGGCAAACTATGTAAGTAAGTCCACTGGCAGGGAGGAACAAAAGCCGTAATGCTGCTCACGAAGCGAAACAAGCCAAACAGGGCCCTGTTGATGCTAACAGCTGTGATACGTGGATTGCACAATCGAAGCTGTCCTTGGCTTCCCTCCAGGTTAGAAAACTTGGTGGCAGAATCACTCGCTGGCTCCAAAGGGTAGATTTGTGAAGTTATGGCTATGCCGTTCACTGAGCTCAAAGAATTCATGGTACTGCCTTCAGCGCATGTAGCTTCGACGGCGTCACTTAGGAAACGAGTAAAACCCGTGCTTGGCTTAAAGCCAGCAATCATGTATATTAAAACGAAAAGCACTTTTTAATAACAAAATGGGCACTTCTTCGTAAGCACATTGATCATTATTATCATTGTTAATTGTTCTATATAAGTGTTGTTAATTTGATCATCAATGCTAGCAAAGTTCTTGCTTGCGACATTTATGATTGTTTCTGAAACCACACAGTTGTTTACTGTCAAATTTTAATGGGTTCTATCTAGTAATGTTATTGTCAGTAGAGAAAATTTTGCACTGATCCTTGATAGCATCAGCAGAAGAAGAATTATTGTGGAAATTTTACTGACCTGTTGTTTCAGTCTCTTGTCACCGATCAAAACACTTAAATCCCTTCTTTGCGTGCGCAAAAGCACACGTCTCATTGAACGGGAGGGCTGTTGCAATCTTGAAAGGCAAAAAATCATAGACGATCCTAGCTGCTGGCTTGGACAATAAATTTGGCTGTAGGACACTCAGGAACCTTTTCTATGCCTCGTCGGCGTCGCATTCAGTTTGATCACTGGAGATGTCGAATTTCCCTTTTAAGTCCTTGGAAATATGTAATTAAGTCCATTAGAATTTTCAAGCAAATTCTTCTTACCTGTCTTATTAGTTCCATTGAGACAGTGAGGAATGGGCAGAGCACAAGTCCTCTTTCCTTGTAGCAAACTATTATGCGACTTAATATTTTTATCCCTGTTTTTTCTTTTTATTTCCTGTTTTTCGCTGTGTAATTTGAATGTCCCCCTGCTTGCTGAATTGCGCAGCTCCCTCGTTGTTCGCTTCATGAGCTCGTCGATTCTTCTCAACAGGGACCCACTGTTTAGTGGTGCAAAGCCTCTTCCTCTGTTGGCACGACGCTACTTCACGTGATCCGCCAATTGTTTGCTTTAGCAGACGTGACATTTATTGCCAAAAATCAATTATCTTCAGTTTGTTGTGAAATAACTGCATTGTTGCAAATTATGATTTCTAACATTTATATTCTTTATCTAGCATTTAATTTCCCCATTAGTTGCGTTTTCTTGTTGTTCACACGCCGGCAGCACACATAGACATTGTTATTGATGTGGTTATTAAGAGTTGACCATTGAAAAAAACTTGACTATGCAGCTAGCTCTTGCCAGGGTAAAACCATTGTGATGTGGTTTCACTGGCAAATATTATAAACTTTGTACGTTTGTGACGTTTGTGTTGTACGAACGCCCCCCCCCCCTGACAATCCCCAGGGGAGGTTAGCCTTCCTTTCAAACTCTTTGTGACTCTTTTTTTTCCATCATTACCATGGAAAAATGGTAATGATGATTGCTGACGGCCCGCTTGCCATCAGTGCTTTCAGGAATGGGTTGTATGCTCGAACCGGCATACCCCCTGTTCTACCGTTGAGATTCCCCACTGTATTGGTCCTGCAAAGCCTTTTCTCCACTGAATTGAGGTTGCTTTGCAAGAACCGAAATGTTGCTGAGCAGATAATGCATCTCGTCACGTCAAACTCGGCCAGACTACTGTCCACTTGTTTCAAGCAGATCCTGGGTATCTGATCTCCATGTCTGGCGTGCATTGCTGCTGATGGCCGAAGCTTATTTGGTGGACTACATGTCCGAGTACAGGGACGTGCTGCGAGTGTCCTATCCAGAACATTCCATCTTCCCCTGTAGACGAATGGAGGAATTCAATTGGACATACGTCTTCAAAAAGACATTCCTGACTCCCTTATGCTGCACAGAGAACGTGTCTTCGTGTTTTACAAGGGCCACAGACAGTGCTGCTGGTACTACAAGAAGTCTCCCACATCCGGAAGGACTGACCTCTCGTAAAGAAGTGCGACTTCTCTAACCACATCATGGGCAAATACCATCAGTGCCTGAAGAGGCCATTTGCATCACTAGCAGCCCCAACGCCACCGCCTCAAGGGATGTCGTCACAGCAGTCAGCAAGGGATGTCGTCACATTTGTCGCCCGAACAGTGACCCACAAGTCCGGAATTTGCTGGACTACGGAAAATAAGAAGCAAATGCACAAGGTTTAATGTACGTGGATAGGCTGATCTGGTGTTACGAGTCAATAACTGACTGCAGCAGGAATTAAATGGGTCTCACGCCGATTGGTCTAACGCCATTTGGTCTAACACTGATTGGTCCAATTCCCGATTTGTCCAAATACCGATTGGTCCAAATCCCGATTGGTCTAAATCTCGTTTGGTCCAAATTCCGATTGGTTTAATTCCCGATTGGTCTAAATCTCGTTTGGTCCAAATTCCGATTGGTCTAATTCCCGATTGGTCTAAATCTCGCTTGGTCCAAATTCCGATTGGTCTAATTCCCGATTGGTCTAAAAAGAGACTAAAATGACTGAAAAATTTCCACTGAAAACGAGAAAATTAACTTGGATTATTCAAAACCTTTTCCTTTAAAGAAATAAAACACATAGAGAATGTGTATAGTTTACAGAAGTTTTCAGAGCACTCTTTGCACCATTACAATGTTGGTCAAATGAAAATAAACGAAACTTAAGAAAGGTGGAGATAACTTTTAATATATAAAATAAAAATAGTTTCTTAAGGGGAGACAACCATCAAAAATTTTTTTATGTCATAATATGATGCTTTGGTATGTTGGTCAAGTACAACTCAAAGACAAAAGTTTAGCAATTTGCGATGGTAGCAAAACGCAGAAACAATATTTTATTTTTGCCGAATAAAAGTGTGAAAACAAAAAATGAAAATTTTATCCAAACAGCAACCTTTATTTACGTTTCCAGTTTCGTACACACTTTTGGCAAAATTTTCCTGATTCCCAGCAAAAACGACCAAATGGGTGTATTTCTCGTTTCGTGCAAACATTTGGCAAAATTTTCTTGTTTTCCACCGAAAACCACCCAAATGTGTCGATTTCCAATTTTGTACACACTTTTTGCCAAATTTTCCTGATTTATTGAATGCATTTTTATGAAATATTTCTGATTTAATTATTCTCAATTTTTATCTGTTTTTTTAAATCTGAATTTACTGAAAATTTTTTTCATTTTTGGAAAAGGGGAAGGGTCTTTTCAAATTCGTTTCTAATATTAATTTACCAAATTAATTAACTGGCAATCGCATTGGCCATAAAATATTTTGATGTTATAATTTAAACTTATAATGCATTTAAAAATAACCTACACATTGAATAACCTATTCTATTATTTATATATTTATTTGCTTATTTTTTTATTTTTAATTATTTATTTATTTATTTATTTATTTATTTATTATTACTACACATTTCCATAATTGTTGCGCATCCGGGTTAATATGACAGTAAATCCATATATATATTATAAATCAGAGTCCATTGGAGTGTTTGTCCTTTTACAACTCAGAAAATACTCAAGGAATCTCCACGAAATTTTCCATGTACGTAGTTAGGGTCACTGTGCTTTCAGTAGTGTACTTCTTATACCGTGTTTATATCAATATTTTAAGTTATTCTTATTTTTCGAAAAGTTGAATTGTTTTCAAAGGATGTCACTAGATGATATCTTATCAAAAAGTTGAAGAGACCCAACGATATGAAATGAGCAGATCACTTATGTGGCCGCCATCTTTGGGGCAATTTGAAGGCGGCAAAAAGTGAACCATGGTCTTTCTATCCCCTGGTCTGTGCACAGGTCCTATTCAGTTGGGCTATTGTCAAGGACACACTATAGATGGCGTTAAAAACGACTAAAGATCTGATTAGTTGGGAACAACTTGACGACCCGCCTTACAGTCCGGACTTCGCGTCCAGTGACTACCACCTGTTTCGGGAGCTAAAGGAGTTCATCGGCAGCATGCATTTCAGCGACGAAGAACAGTGAAAAATGCGTGACTTTCTTCACCGGTGGCAGCTTCTACGAAATGATCATGGGGAAGTACATTGAGCGCTATGACAAGTGCTTAAATAAACTTGGGAACTGTGTGGAAAAATAGTTAAAGGTACATAGAATCTGGTAAAGAAAAAATTTTGAATATATATGTAGTAGTTTTGTTTTTATTACCGAACGGTACTTATTTTCTGGAAGAGCCTCGTATTTCAAGGCAGGAAACGGAAGTTTTTTTGCTGTCCTGCTTCTGCGCAGTTACTCCATTTCGGTTTCAAGGGAAAGGTCTATAGCACAGCCTACTATATAGATAACAACCTGTTCAATCGACAGTTTCCAAGTTTCACTGCAGTAAAGGAGGAGGGTGCTTTTAAGTAGGGTGAAGAAAGCCTTTTTAGCATTGAAAAAGCCTTACCACTTCTACCACTCTATTGTTTTCTACTGGTTAGCCTACAAACAGGCTGCGTTTTTACATATATATGTAATCTTATATGTACACGGAGAGAAATTTTTTGTTGTGACAACCTTATCTATGGTCACTGTAACAATATTTTATAGTTAATCCTGTCCCATCAATATTTATTGTTGTGTGGACAAAACTGTTTTGATAGTGTGTTTTGATCAGAGAACAATTCTTTTTATTAATCTCATTTAATAAATATGGTTTTCAGAACAATAGTCTTTTGTTACCACACTAATACACTACTGCTAGAGCAACGATTTTTCCTTGCATGGATAATGGATATTGATGACACAGCAATAGAGCTATGGGCTCTTTTACAATTTTTATTTTCATGATAATACTGGATATTGACAACGCATCAATAGTTTTCTGCTCCTATAGCAATAGAGCTATGGGCTCTTTTGCAGTTTATATTTTCATGATACCCTATTAAAATTAGTCTACATATTCTGTTTTTTGAAAACAAATCTATATACAGGGTATGTTAGTAGTATCAAGTTCATTTCATGAATTATTAGTTATAACATAAATGAATAATTCTATTTCTTTTTTTGTGCACACCATTGGTTTCAAAAAAAGGCTCTTGCAGCCAGAGCTGGTGAAAATGCTCCAGCATACACCCTTCAGATGGTCAGTAATCAGGACGCACAGGAGCCCATGCGTTGAGAAACAAGCAGCTCTTAAGAGGTTGCATTATGCCTAGAGAAAAGGAAATTTAATAACCAAATTTTTTTTTAAGAAAAGTTATTGGTAGCAAATACCTTCAGCAAACCTGCTTTCGGGAAGGCACAGCATTCTACTTGCACCCCTCTGAAATTGATTAACATTAAAAATAACCAGTAAGGAATACAAACTGTTGTTCATCGGAGTCGATTAGTGGAAAATTTTCCTATGAAATTCATTAACTATTTATGAGACTATCCGAATAAACCATGAATCATTACTAAAATTAACTAAAGAGGATAAAAACGGAAATTCTCGAGCGCTTTTCGCGACATCTAGTGAGTGAAATTTATAACTGTAGTCTGCTAGTAAATGTGAAATCAGATTTATGGAAAGAATTATAATAATTTTCATACACCTTCAACAATCTGACCTTCATTGTTTCCAACAAAAAAAAACACTGATTATAATTGTTAACATCCAAGATGGAGACAATGAAATGGTTAGATGACTTTTCCGCTTCCAAACCTTGTTATCTCGTTAGCCTCGTCGACAGAGCGAGTGGCGTAATTTCTCGACCAATCAACAAGTAGATTATGATCAGCAACTTCCGATATTGCTGCATGGGCATCCGTATATTGATGACAGAACAATATATGAAATAGTCTTCTTCAGATATTGGTGCGGTATCAATATTTAGTTGACGCTACATAAAAAAACTACATATTAATAGTGAATTGTAATGGTGACAATTTGATAGTGTAGTAAGATCAAAGTTTATTCATGATGCATCAAATTGTATTTTTGTTTCAACAATCAAGCACTCATCAACTCCCTTATTGGTGCTACATCCAAAGCATTTCTCTCCGTGTATATTTAATCTTATATATTAATATATAATAATATTAATATATTAATCTTATATATAAATATATATATTAATATAAATATACAAGGTGATTATAATTAAAGTCCCTTTGTAAAAATGCTATAAAAAAACAACCATGAGTCCGAATGACTTCAAATTTGGACTGAGCATTCTTGAAGAAGGGGCATTTGATACGGGATAAGAAAAAAATAGTTCCAAAATTTATCACTAGATGGCGCTGTAAGCGGCATATTATGTACTGTATAATAAAAAAAAAATCATGTTTAACTTGTTTTAGTGTCAATTGCATTCCTTGACCAACTTTAATGTAAAAACATCATGCCATAAACAACTCATGCCAAAGCCGTCGTATTTCAATTCAAAATGTCACTTCTAGCTGAATCCGCTTCCGTTATGCCGCTTACAGCGCCATCTAGTGATAAATTTTGGAACTATTTTTTTCTTATCCCATATCAAATGCCCCTTCTTCAAGAATGCTCAGTCCAAATTTGAAGTCATTCGGACTCATGGTTGTTTTTTTATAGCATTTTTACAAAGGGACTTTAATTATAATCACCTTGTATTAATCTTATATATTATTAATATATATTCTTAATTTTATATATTAATATATCGATCTTATATATTAACATTATTTAACACTTAATCTTATATTAAATCTTATATATATATTTAATCTTATATAATTGTTAAAAATAATTTTTTTATAACATGTCGCATTTTTTTTTTTGAAAAGTAACATTCTTTGACTTGTTAATAGTGCATATTAATTAATATCTAGGAATATTGTTTCATTTTGACACTTAAAAAGACTTGATCAGCTGTAGCTCTGTGCATAAGTAAACACAGTTGTTACCAAGGTTTTCCCTCACTAAAAGCGCCCTCATGTGAGAAATCGTAGAACTAAGGTGGTTATAAGATTTCAATGGAAATCGTGTCGATTGAACAGGTGTTACCTTTATAGTCTTTATAGTAGGCTGTCTATAGATTTTGGTTTTTCAAGTATGTCATTAGATGGCGATGCCAGACGGCGTACTTACGTTGTACGAGCGTTAAATTACGTTGTTAAGTTTGAGAAGTAGCCAAATTCATGCAATAGAGGGGACTGAAATCGCTTCTTCTGAAAATACAGCAATCCAATTGTTGACTACAATAACAGAATTTGCGGATGTGCACAGACCAGGGGATTGAAAGCCCGTGCTAAAATTTAGTTACACACTATTGTAACTTTAATGTGACATATTAATATTATTTTATTAACTAATTTGGTTTATAGAAGCAAAATTACTATATCATGATTAAAGAGATCATAGCTTACATTTCAGCATCAAACATGCAAAATTTCCTCTTCCAAACCAATGACGTGTATTAGAGATACACTGCTCAAAACAATTAAAGGAACACTTGTAGAATCCCCTACAGAGGGCGTAAATAAAACTTTTTAGCAATTTCATCTTCTGCAACATGAAACCTACTATCTCCCTCATAGGAAATGGTTGAAGCAAACACATTTTGCTGCCAGATGTTCTGAGAAATTTGCATAGCAATATAACCCCCCTGAAAACAAAGTGGTTACATGCCAGTACACTCTTTGCTTGGAGATAATGGTCAAACATTAGAAGGTGCAGGCATTCCTGAAACGTTGTTGTTAGTGCTCTGACATGCCACGAAGGCATCTTGAAGCAGTAGAAGCTGCGAGAGCCGTAACATTGCTCCAAACGGGTCAATCATTTCGGACTGTGACAAATGCCCTCAATGTGTCCTCATCTGTCATTTTCCGACTGTGGAGACGATTCCAGGCGACTGGCCAGTACACACGAAGAGCTGGGCAAGGTCGCCAACGCTCAACAACCACCAATCAAGATCGCTATATGCGGACTTATGCCCTGCGTCGAAGAACCTCAACGTGACCTGCAGATGTTAAATGTGGTAGCTGTTTCAGATCAAACAATCCGAAACAGATTACGTAAAATTGTCTTGAGAGCCAGACGACCAAATCGAGTGCCTAGGCTAACCCACCAGCACATACAGGCGCGACCAGAGTTTGCACATCAACATGTCACCTGGCAGCTTCGCCACTGCCATTCTCTTCTCTTCACAGACGAGTCAAGATTCCGCCTGACCCACTGTGATGGCCGTCCACGTGTCTGGAGACAACGTGGTGACAGAAACACCGACGCAACAGTTTGCGAGACTGACCGAATGGGATGTTGTTCCATTATGGTTTGGGCTGGCATCTCAATAGACCATCGAACGGATCTTGTGGTCATCCGAGGGCGAATGAACGCTGACGTTTACATTCGTGACATTCTGGAAGAATATGTGATTGTTGCTGCATATGGCATGGGGCCTGGATTCCTTCTGATGCAGGATAATGCTCGTCCAGACAGTGCAGCTGTCACTCAATACTTCCTACGGATGCATGGCATTCAGAACATGAGGTGGCCTGCAATGAGTCCAGATCTTGACAGGCGAATTCGACTTTGGGACATGCTTTAGGACATGCTTGACAGGCGAATTCGACACCGCCCTTCAGCTCCAGAGACACTGCAAAGCTCATCCAGGCACTTACTGAGGAATGGGACCGGCTTCCCCAAGATCACATCCATCGACTGATACGGAGTATGCCTCGAAGGTGCATGGAGGTTACTGCAGCCCATGGTAGGCATATACATTACTGAGTGGTGCAAAAACTGATCCCTGGAAGAAACAGGGCATTCTCCTCACAACGTCCAAAGGACATTTCACTTTGTTTTAGGCAGGGGTCCTGCAGTTTCCTGTTTTTTCCTTTATGTTTCTTCACCAGTTGTTTCAATAATGCATTCTATTGTTAAATAAACCGTCTTTTAATGATCACATACAGCGATTTTCTCCATATTATTCGTAGTTGCTTCTGCACGCTGCTTATTAGAAGTCTTCCTTTAAATGTTTTGAGCAGTGTACATCTGGAAAGCTGCCAGCACACTTGAAGTGGGAAGGTCCGCCTTCAAGAACCGTCATGGCCGAAAGTGAGCAAAACACATAGCTAAGCTTGATGGTACCTGATTTAATAATTCTTTCACACTCCGATCACGGAATGATAAGTTAATCTTTTCGTTAACTTTGTATTTTTATTTATTTATTTTATTTATTTATTTTTATTAAATTAATTAGATCCAATACATCCATCCAGGGCCTGTATGGCCAGAGGCCAACGAGTTGGGTCCCTGGATGGGCCTGGATTCACGAATGCTGTATGATGGTCGCAGCAGCCGGGGGGGTGAAAATTGGCTATCACGGATGGTCGCCCATCAAGTGACGAGCCGTGCCTGATGTAGCTTAACTTCGTAGAAGTTGTTCAATGGAAGCCCACCAGGCCACGGTAGAAGTTGTTCAATTTTTCGATCATGGTTTCAATTTCAATTTCGTTTCGATCATATTTCGGTACGTACTTACGATTTATGGTTGTGGAAAGTGATTCCTGATCCTTTTTCATATCTATTTGTACGTTATACAAGGAATGGTTTTGAATTAATTATTCTTCAGGACTAAAATCGTCAAAAACAAAGAAGCCACACAGCTAACTAATACATGGCTCACTCCTGCCCAGAACTATAATGGCTTCAATTGCCTAAACTTTGGTGGCCATGTTAACAATAGGATTCGGAATCTATCTTTAATATATACGTCATTGGAACAAACAGCCCGAGCAACGCTCGATGGGCATATCAGCTAGACCTTAGTTTTCAAAGAATGTCACTAGATGGCGATGCCAGACGAAGAAAGTTTCATTTTATTCAATTTTTCCAGACTTTCAAGGTCGCAGGTATATATTTTCAGGAAGCTTACTTCTCTCATGGTCAGTTATACGTTGCTTGCTCCCGCGTGTCCAGCTGTCGAAATCTACATGTTTTTTGCGCCACAGGTGAAGACATACAACGTTGTTTACCGAAATGGACTTGAATGCACAATTACTTTACAATCCATGCCCAGCTTGCCTGTGTAGATGATTCATTTATGTTACCATTTTTTTCATTATTTACTTTTGTACATAAAATTTAATTTTCTTTTGTTCCCAGTTCCTTGTTCATAAATCATCATTTGGGTTAAAATGATTATGAAAGGTTTGGAGAAGGCTTTCTAGACCGTTTCTCTTGCATTTCGTTCATACTTTGTTAATCATAGTTCAATTTTTAACAACAAACAATCGTTAAAAAATTACGCAACGCATCTTTTTCCACCCGGGCGAAGCTGGGTAATATTGCTAGTTTAAATGATAAATGAAAAATTAAGCCAAAGCCTACAATCAACAATGGCTTAATTAGTCAGAGCGCCGGCGCGATCCTTTTTTCTCTTTTTTTAATTCGTCTTAAGTGGAAATTTTTTCTATCATTTTAGTCTCCTTTTAGACCAGTCAGGAATTTGGACCAATCGGGAATTGGATCAATTGGGATTTAGACTAATCGGAATTTGGACCAATCGTGATTTGGACCAATCGGGATTTAGACCAATCGGGATTTGGACCAATTGGTATTTGGACCAATCGGGATTTAGACCAATCGGCGTTAGACCAATCATCATTAGACCAATCGTCCTGCACCGAATTAAATATAGTGGTTAATTGGGATCGATTAGGTTGAGTTAGTTGTAGTATGCCTAATGATGGGGTGGCCGGTGAGATTGTTTATGTGGCTGTTGAGCTCAAGATGGTGGGCTACACAGGAATCGTGTTTTCTGGAGATGAAGCCAGGCTTAGCATGTCCGGATTCCTCAAGGCCGTGGAGAGCATCAGTGCTCTAGCCCACTGGAAGGATGAAATTAAGCTTGCAGTTGCAAAATCTAAGCTTAAAGGTAATGCCGTCCGTAAGGCAGCTAATCTGGAGCTGTTCGACGTTGACAGCTTATGCCCTGTTTCGATCGAGGCACAGTCAAGTTTTTGACCAAAGTTAAGATCGATAGTGGTTATGGACAGGAGCGGAAGACGAAGTTCAGCTGAGAAAAGAAAAGGTCCTTGACTTCGCCAGGCATCTCCAACTGGCCATGAACCACTTCATCCAAGCCAACCCAGGGATGTAAGCCTCCAGAGAACAGCAGTGCTTACGCCATGGAAACTTGCTCCCCCACAAAAAAGATGTTAAAGGCAACTGTTCCAAAGACCTTCGAGGAAGCAAGTAAATGTGCAATGGAGTCAGAGGAGCTAGAGCGAGGCCATCATGCGGAGAGTAATAGGGTGGAGTTGGAGGCTAACCCCATGGAATCAGGTGATGGGAAGGTGCCTGCAGCACCTCGTTTCAAAAACGAGTGAAGTGCCTCGCTAGTGCCGCAGTGGAGTCAGTGAATCAAGAGTGCCCATGCAACCAAGAGATTAAAGAAATAAGAGACATGATAGAAAAACTGGTGAAAGATGGAAGTGTAAAGGCACGTGCTCAAGAAGGGAGCTCACCTGTTACAAATGTGGAGCCCCAGGGCATTATGCTAGTGACTCTCATCAGGCCAGGCAGTGGGATTCTGCTCGGGCAGTGACAGAAGAGGATAGATACATTGTCCTTAAAAGGGAAAAAGACCGATTATACCTGTTGATACAAGGGCGTTAATAGACATGCTGGTAGACACCGGATGACAGGTGTCACTGCTAGATGACGAGCTTTATCCTCAATTGCCACAAGCCTCCATCCATGAGGTCAACACAACCGTGCAAGGGGTGAACAGCGCTTGTATATACATAAAACAGAAGGTTACACTGGACGTGAAGATCCGAGGAAGAGCGTTGCCCCAATGCGACTTCCTGCTACACCCGTTTGCAGATAGGCCCTATGATGTGATCTTGTGTATGGACGTGTTGGAAGAAATATCATTTATATGTGCCGCGGTAATAGTGGTTTATGAGGGAGATGCGAAGAAGGAGCATCGGGAAGTGAATAAAGATATTCAAACTGAAATCGCACCACGAAGGCATCAGAGGAGAACAAAGATGCAGAAATGTAATGATAAGTGTGTGACACAAGGTTTGGTTTGGTTTGGTTTCTTTGGTATTAACGTCCTTTTTAACTGCTAAGGTCATTTCAGGACGGCATTATAGGGGCCGCAAATTTTGCCTCGCAAGGGTTCTTTAACGTGCAGCTGGCAAATGAACTACACAGGACCAACGGCTTTAGTTCCCTTCCGAAGGAAGTGCATAATCTCTGGATTTTCCCCTGAAAAATCCTCGTCGTCCTCGGCCAGGATCGAACCCACATACTTGGGCATCAGAGGCGATCACGCAACCACTGAGCGAGAGGGGGGTTCTGCGAGAGGCACTTTATCCCATTTAAAATGACTCGTTTGTTGCCCGGTAGTAGAATTCTGGTGAAAGGGCTCAGGTTCTTTAACTTTCAATGGCGTTTGATGCACCATGGATTCTATTCTCCTCAACGTTTACATCGTTGGGGAGTTGTAAGATCCGCTGGTTGCCAGTTTTGCTGTTTGTCTGACAAGGGGACATTACGACCTCGGAATTTTAATTTAATACGAGACTTCCTGTAGTTGTAGTGTACCTTTTTGAAAAAAGACGGTTTACAGTTTAAAGCTCCATACATAAGGGGAAGTTTTCCTCTATGGTTGTAAGTGATCCGATAGCTCAGATGGCAGCGTGGTTGCTACTCACAAATCAAATTATTAGTGTGAGATGGTGGGTTCGAATCCTAGCTTCAACTTTTTTTCTAGCTTCAACAAAACGGTCATAAGTCCAGGAATTCAATAATTGAATATTTATCAAACGTATTTCCGCCTTTTTTTTACTTCTTTTTCCCACTGGGATAAATATTCCATTTTTTTTCAAACGTCGACATCCTTTCTTTTTCAAAGTCTGCAAGGTTTACGTAGGATGTGTTTTGGCAATATTAATAACTTTTACTTTATAGTTTAAAGGAACGTACTCTATTTCTCTGCTCTTCTTTTCTTCTGGTTCATAATCTTCAAATTCTTGACAAGATACTGGTTCACAATCTTCATTCACATGAATCAATGCCTCTTCATTTACAAATATTTTTTCATCCAGCATTTCTAATGTAAGTTCTTAAGTTGCTGTCCCATCATCATAGCTTTGTGAGAAATTATAGTTGACGATTCTGATGCAATCATATTATTTTCCTGGAGCAATTTTTCAAAATATACTACTGCATCCTTCAATCGCAATTTTGAAACTTCGCTGTTCATATATTCGTCAATTTTCTCTTCAATCCCCGAAGAGCCAGCAAATTCTCCGCTCTCCATTTTCACAGAAAAACGTTTTTATTAACTGTTTTATGATGAAAAAAAAATTTTCGTTTCACAATTAAAAACCGGCTTTTTTGTAACGACTTGGCGAACCTCCGCTCATACTTGACTAGAGCCAGTGGCGCGAGAAAGATCTAGAACATTCCAAACCTATTCTCACATGCCTCTGTGCGCTCTGCCTACCTTGTACACTATATGATAAATATGTCCGGTAGCCTGGAAATAATTTTTTTTTAATAAAATAAAAAATAAAATAAAATAGTTATTGCTTTTAAAATGTTGATTCTATATAAAATATTTTGCAGAAAATACTTTATTACTCCGTAGACACTTGTAACAATAAAAATAAGTAGAATAATTTTGAGAAAAAGTTGGTTGTCACAAATAAATTTGTAAATATAATATATTGAATAATTATTTGGGAAAAGAAAAAAAAATTGTTACAACTGGGATTCGAACCCGCCACCTCACACAAATAATTTGACTTGTGAGTAGCAACCACGCTGCCGCCTGAGCTATCGGATCACTTACAATCAAGGAAGAAAACTTTCCCTTTTGTATGGTGCTCGAAACTTTAAACCGTCTTTTAAGGCACCTGCTTTCGTGGAACCATTTTTGTTTGTTGGAACTTTTAATGCTAAAATATGGCATGTAATATATCAAACAACTGGGAATGACATGTCATGAATGAATAAAACTTAAAATTAATGATAATCGAAATTGTTAGGTAAATTTTAACAACAGCTTGTAGCTAATCATTCCTTCACTGGTACATGCTAACGTAGAAAAGCGTTGGCAACAGCTTATGAAGAGGAAATTGACCCTTACACAGAACGCTTCTACAATTAACGCTTATTTCATTAAATAGGAATATTTACAAATTGAAGGATTCGTATATGTTTTAATCTATTGAGAATTGCTACTTTCTTCATTTAACTTTTCAGGATGCTATTTGAACTATACATTTCCCTTAGATATACGACCAGCTTAGCACCAGAGGCATCCTTAGCTACTTCATCTAATTCTTAACAACGAAAGGCTTCTATAGACATCAAATGCTTTCCTTTTCGTTCTCGAATGCTTTAACATCCTATCGGTCCTGGGCATTTAAGTTGCCTGACTTGTTAGGACTGATAGGTACTTATGTTCCCACAATGTGCGTCCGTCTGTCCGTCCGTCCGTCTGTCTGTCTGTTGGTGTTCTAGCTTTCAAACGCTTCCAAATTTTCGACTTCCAGAAGACTGAGTTCGTTGGTTGAAAAACGAAACTACTTCCGGTTCAAAAATTTCAAAAATATCATAGGGGATCACGTTTTTCACTATACAATTCCATGTATAAATGGCCTGTGCATTGCCAAATGCTGTTCTCCCTTTAAGATTCTATAGCCAAAGCAGAGAAAAGGCTTGTGAATCAAGTGAAGACACGTGATCGTCTTCCTTGATGGTCAATATGTCAGAACTGGTTCAAGGGGATGTGGTTTAGTGGTACAATTATGGTCCACTGGAAACTTTCAATGCTAAGATATGGCATGTATTATATCAAACAGCTTGAAATAACATGTCATGATTGAATATTAACGTAAAATTAATGATAGTCGAAATAGGTTTAATGGTATGTGGTTTCATGGAACCAGTATGGTTCAGGGGAAACTTTCAAAGCTCATATTTGGCATGTAATATATCAAACAACTTGGAATGATGTGTCATGCATGAATATCAGGTAAAATGAATGATAGTTGAAATTGGTTCAAAGCCACCTGTTTCTCGTGGACCCATTATGGTTCATTGGAAATTTAAACGCTAAAATATGGCATGTAATACCTCAAACGACTTGGAATGATGTGCCATGAATGAATATAACATAAATTTATTAATAGTCGAAATCGGTTAAAAGATACCTGCTTTTCGTGGAACCATTATGGTTCATTGGAACTTTCAATGCTAAAATATGGCATGTAAAATATCAAACGACTTGGAATGATGTGCCATGAATGAACATAACGTAAAATTAATGATAGTCGAAATCGGTTAAAACATACCTGCTTTTCGTGGACCCATTATGGTTCATTGGAACTTTCAATGCTAAAATATGGCCTGCAATATATCAAACGACTTGGAATGATGTGCCATGAATGAATATGACGTACAATTAATGATAGCTGAAATTGGTTCAAAGGCACCTGTTTCTCGTGGACCCATTATGGTTCATTGGAAATTTAAACGCTAAAATATGGCATGCAATACCTCAAACGACTTGGAATGATGTGCCATGAATGAATATGACGTAAAATTATTGATAGTCGAAATTGGTTCAAAGGCACCTGCTTTTTGTGGACCCATTATGGTTCATTGGAACTTTCAATGATAAAATATGGCATGTTATATATCAAACGACTTGGAATGATGTGACTTGAATGAATATAACATGAAATTTAAATTTAAATGAGTTCAGTCTCCTTTTAATGGGGTAAATCGTAAAATTAATAAAAACAAAAATTAATAATAAATAAAGTCACCAATCTTGAAAAACGATGAAGGAACTTGTGAGATGGAAGAAAACTCAAAGGATGTAGTCTATTGCAGATGTTGTTGATAGTAGAAATAAACCCAATCTATTGAGGATGTAGATGAAGTCTTGTGAAGATAATGTTGATAGGGGAAAATGATAATCTTGAAGGAAGTGTTGGTTTTGAAATACAGATGAAATTCTGAAGAGGGTGATCCAAATATTTGGGATAAAATTTATATAAAAAAAAACGTTTTCATCATCAGTTGGCTTAAATATTTTTGAATGGTGACTTTATTTATTATTAATTTTTGTTTTTTTTAATTTTACGATTTTTTCCCCATTAAAAGGAGACTGAACTCATTTAAATTTAAATTAAATATTTAAACTCCTTAGATCAATAATTCATAACGTAAAATTGTTGATAGTCGAAATCGGTTCAAAGGCACCTGCTTTTCGCGGACCCATTATGGTGCACTGGAACTTTCAATGCTAAAATATAGCATGTAATATATATCAAACAACTTGCAATGACGTGTCATGAATGAATATAACGTAAAATTAATGATCATTGAAATTAGTTCCATGATTCGTGTTTTAATGATACCATTATGAAACTATTGGAAGCTTTCACTGCGAAGATATGGCATGTAACTACTTACGCCTTGCGTTATCAATATTAGTTTATGTTCGGCAAATTTTAACAATGATACATGCTTACGCAGAAAGCGTTGGCAATAGTTTTTGAAGACAGATTATTAAATAAGAATGCTAACAAATTAAAAGATTCGCATATGCTCTAATCTATAGAGAAATGCTACTTTCTCAATTTAACTTTTTAGATAGTTTTATTCAGTCTAAACTATACGTTTCCCTTAGAAGTGCGCCTTGCTTAGCAACCAGAGACTTCCTTAGCAACCTCATCTAATTCATAACAATGAAAGGCTTCTTTAGAAATCAAATGCTTTCCTTTTCCTTCTCGATTTCTTTAAAATCTTATCAGTCCTGGGCATTTCAATTGCCTGACTTGTTTTTTTAATAGGACCAAACAGGTACTTATGTTTTCACAATATGCGTCCGTCCGTCTGTCCGTCCGTCTGTCTGTTCATCTGTCTGTCTGTTGGTGCTCTAGCTTTCGAACGCTTCCGAATTTTCGTCTTCCGTTTTCGCCATTCGACAACCTAAGGAAATCGGTAGACTACTTCACTAATCGGAGTTCGTTGGTGAACTACTTCCGGTTAAACAGGTAAAAAATAATATAGGGGACCAGGTTTTTCACTATACAATTCCATGTATAAATGGCCTGTGCATTGCCAAATGCAGTTCTCCCTTTGGCATTCCATAGCTAAAGCAGAGAAAAAGTTTGTGAATTAAGTGAACACAGGTGATCGTCTTCCTTGATGGTCAATATCAGCCAGAACTGGTTCAAGGGTATGTGGTTTAGTGGTACCATTATGGTCCACTGAAAGTTTTAAATACTAACATGTGGCATGTATTATATCAAATAATATAATATAACATGTCATGATTGAATATTAACGTAAAATTAATGATAGTCGACATTGATTCAATGGTATGTGGTTTAATGGAACCATTATCGTTTATTCGATACTTTAAATGCTAAAATATGGCATATGATATATCAAACGACTTGGAATGATGTGCCATGAATGAATATACCGTAAAATTAATGATAGTCGAAATTGTTTCAAAGACAACTGGTTTCGTGGAACCATTATGGTTAATTGGAACTTTCAATGCTAAAATATTGCATGTAATATATCAAACCACTTGGAATGATGTACCATGAATGAATATAACGTAAAATGAATGATATTCGAAATTGGTTCAAAGGCAACTGGTTTTGTGGAACCAATATGGTTCATTGAGACTGTCAATGTTAAAATATGGCATGCAATATATCAAACGATTTGGAATGCTGTGCATGAATCAATATAACGTAAAACTAATGATAGTCGAAATTGGCTCAAAGGCATATGGTTTCCTGGAACCTTTATGGTTCATTGGAACTGTCAATGCTAAAATATGGAATGTAATATATCAAACAACTTCATACGGGAATATAACGTAAAATTAATGATAATCGAAATTGATTCCATTATTCGTGTTTTAATGATTATGAAACCATTGGAAACTTTTAATGCTAAGATATGGCATGTAAGTACTTACGCTTTATATTATCAATAGTCAGTTTTTGTTAGGCAAATTTTAACAATAGCTTGTAGCTAATCATTCCTTCAATGGTACATGCTTACGTAGAAAACCGTTGGCAATACTTTATGAAGAAAGTATTGACTCTTACACAGAAGGCTTCAACAATTAACGCTTATTTCATTAAATAGGAATGCTTACAAATTAAAGGATTCATATATGTTTTATTCTATAGAGAATAACTATCTTCTCCATTTAAATTTTCCGGTATTATTATTTCCTTTGAACTATACATTTCCCTTAGAAGTACGGCTTGCTTAACAGATACTAGAGGCATCCTTAGCAACTTCATCTAAATCTTAACAACGAAAGGCTTCTTTAGATATCAAATGCTGTATTTTTCGTTCTCGGATGATTTAAAATCTTATCGATCCTGGGCATTTCGTTTGCCTAACTTGTTTAATTCTTGTACCATTTTATTCATATTAAACATAAATTTGAAATTTGAAACTTGTTTAGTTTTCCTTCTCTAATAAATAATTAGGTTCTAACAAAACCGACAGTACTAACTTGCACGCACGCAAGTGTCTACTGTCTAACGGTGACAATGACGTCAGATCACGTGACTGAGACCTGCGCATGGCGAGACCTTGTTACACAGACTTTGGGGGTAGGTTTTGTTGGTAAGATATTTCAAGAGGAGTAGAAAGAGTTAATTGAAATAATGATTATAATTTTGTAGATGAATGAGCAAAGTTGAATAATATAAATTTGATAGATGGTTAGAATGCCCAGAGTTCGAAATAATTGGAAACAGAGTTTAAGTAATCGGATGTTAAGCAGGGTTTTTAGAAACCATTTTTGTAGGCGATAAAGGCGTAAGAGATTGGAGTTAGTAGCGGATCGCCAAAACTGGACTCCGCTGGTTTGGTTTGATTGGTATTAACGTCCCTTTTAACTACTATGGTCATAGCAGGACGACATTATAGGGGCTGCAAATTTTGCCTCGCAAGGGTTCTCTTACGTGCAGCCGGCAAACAACTACACAGGACCAACGGCTTTACCTTCCTTCCGAAGGAAGTGCGTGATCTCAGGAGTTCCCCCTGAAAAATTCTCGTCTTCCTCGGCCGGGATCAAACCCACATACTCGGGCATCAGAGGCGATCACGCAACCACCGAGCTACTAAAGCCGATAAAATTTGATTCGTTAGCAGATGGCCAAGTGTATTAGAAAATTACATAGAAGGGTTAGTATATTAGCATATAGGAAGGAAGAAAGCGGAGATATCATTCCCTATCTTTTATTAAGTTATGTTCATACAGTTATAGTATGTAAGTCTCAAGTAAGATCATACATTAAATGGATTCCTAAGTAATTTAAAGTATCCGTGGCTAATAATAAGCGTGATTTATAGTACCAGGTAACAAAAATTGTTCTTGCCGTTTTTATGTTGCCATGAAAGGAAGTGATAGAAGATATGCAAATGAGTGTACACTATGGTCCAAAATCTGTCAGAGGGGGAGCAGGAGGTTAGCTTGTATAAATACAGGGCTGTTGGACATTCATATCAATCACATCTCGTCTAGAAGTGAAGACAAATGGAGGCATCTGTCACCTTCAAAGGTGACTATCTGTAGCTCCATTGCTCTCGATCGCCAACTAGCCCAGAGCAAATGTGGAGGTACTGTGTCGCCATCCAGCGACGCGATAGTAAATAAAAAAGTCGGCACGCTTGCTGGCGAAAGGCAGAAGCGTTATAAAAAGAAAAGGCAGAAGCGACACAAAAATAAAGCGCGTGAGCGAGGGTCTTGAGTGGGAGGTTTTGAATCAAGGAGAACATTTTTGGAACGGTATGAGATGGTCACACAAAAAGTCTCCTCAAAGAGAAGACTTTGAAACTGAGTATGTGCATCCCTCTCCAGTGAATTTTCGCTATGCGAAGGAGAGAAGGTCTCCGCCGAAAGAGACGAGGTTTCACAAGCAACGTGCAAGACCGACGCCGCCATACCATCAGCAATTGCTTATTAATGTTACTGAGACATTCACAGGAATAATTCTCTACTGCCGTCTGCTTCGGTGGCTGGTGAACCAAGACGAGAAGGCAGCCCATTGCACGTGAAAGCCGCACGGGAGTTCGCAACGGAGAGTTCGAGCCCGTCGCCACGTCAGCAATTGCCCTTCGTCGTTCTACCAGCTATTCCCCGGAGCGTGAATTCGGTACGCACTTTGGTGACCATCGCAGGTCTACGACTGGACGAGGTGATACAGATAATTCCCGATATTTCGCACGAGGAACTGGGACTGCAAGAACCCACGATGCTGGAATTACCCTGGACTTTGGACGGCTAGATATGGGAAGGACTAGGCCACGTCTTGCCTTACCAAAGGTGAGTACAGTTCCGCGTATCCTAAGCTATTTCGCAAAGCTGCAATATCTCTCCCCGTTCATTAAACGTTCCGCTCCCGCTTGAGAAGCCAAGATCTTTCATTTGCATTATTATCGGTCTGCGGAGTATGGGATTTAAGCTCTATGTTTAGCTTTAATTGTTTGTTTTTTTGCTGATGCGTCGTAAACTTAATAATAAAATTGAAGATTCCGCAATAGAGGGAAACGTTAAAGATAAGTGTGAGCGGAAACGTTCTGCCTCACCTTATCTGAACGAGATTCGCTATTAATGGTCCATATTCTATTTTTTTCTTACAGATTTGCGTAATACCTTTGGCAAGTAAGCGTTCTGCTGCACCCCTTAAGCTGTACGCAAAGCGACATGCTATATTTGGGCCACTGGAAGGTGAGAAAGAAATCCCTTAGACGTGGGCCGGCAAGGAGGACGTTCTACGACGGAGAGTGTTCGCTATTAATTAATTTTTTTGTGTGATCATATTTCCCACTGTAATTAAGGACGTCAGTTGACTATATACAGGGTGATTACAAAAGAACTTCACACATTTAAAAATTTATTTCATCAAAGCTATTCAAAATATAGACACATCACATACGGATTCTTAAAGAAAAACTCTTGAAGTTTATTGTGACACAGTTAAAGATGTTCAATATGCCCCCCTGTAGTCGAATTCGTCCAAAACCCGCATTAACATGTCTCCATCAATCCCACGTATCGCTACCGAAATGCGTTCTTTCAGCTCGTCTATGTCACGGGGAAGGGGTAGGTTGAAGACCTTGTCATTTACACACCCCCATAAAAAGAAATCACAGTGGTGGATTGGTCGAACAAACAATAACCAGGAACTTGCAAAGTGGCCACCACGGAGCCTCGACCTTACACTTTGTGATTTCTTTTTATGGGGATGTGTAAAGGACAAGGTCTTCACCCTACCCCTTCCTTGTGACCTAGACGAGCTGAATGAACGCATTACGGTAGCGATACGAGGGATTAATGGAGACATGTTAATGCGGGTTTGGGACGAATTCGACTACCGCATTGCTGTATGCCGTGTCACGACAGGGGGGCATATTGAACATCTTTAACTGTGTCACAATAAACTTCAAGAGTTTTTCTATAAGAATCCGTATGTGGTGTGTCTGTATTCTGAATAGCTTCGATGTAATAAATTTTTAAAAGTGTGAAGTTCTTTTGTAATCACTCTGTATTTTGTAATAAGAGACCATTGCTGGAATTTAGTTGATAATGATTCATTGTAATTTCTTTCCATTTACTGACAAGCCGTAAGGTCCATTTGAGGACTTCGTGGGAGACAGTTGTAAACTGTTTCATTTCCTACGCTTCAGTAGGAGCGTATGTCCACTTCATTCTATGTTTGTCATAGACGTGCTCTGTTGTCATTACGTTCTTCGTCTTATTTCCACTGTGCAACCATGCTCTGAACGTGACACAGAGCATTACTTATGGCAGGCGTGTTGGCAGCACGTGGTTACGATATTGGACTAAAAATTGGGCTTTATTCCCGCCCAGCCCTCCCTGTGATAAGCCTTTAGCGCGCAGTTATTTGAAATCATTCGAGGCTCAGATTTATTGCTGCGTGGGTTTCAGCGAAAACACCAGAAAAAAATTTTTTGCGAGAGGAATGGAACATTGGATACAAAGCGGTAGCTCAAGACGTGAGCATCGGAAATTTTGGATTTTTTTTTTTAAAGTAAAGTGTGGCGCGTCGTAAAGTAAAGAAAAGCGTGGGGCATCGTAAAGTAAGGGTACATCCCATAAGCACGATGTTTCACCTTTCACCTCATTTTGGCATATTGGGTCGTTGCCTCGGCAGCTTGTCTTCGAACGTTTGCTTTGTCTTTCCTTCCCCTCAATCAACGCCCTTTAAAATTTTAGAAGTTATTGCTAATAGGATTTCCCAGAGCATTACTTATGGCAGGCGAAGACAGTTAGAGTAGCGTTAGTTAGTTAAGGTAATTTTTTTCTCTTTTTTCTTGTTAAAGGTCAAGACTCTGACTCTATAACTATCAAAAAATTTAAATCTAACAATACGGTGCTATATTCATAATTTAGTCTGTTCTATTCAAAAAAAAAGAAAAAGTTGTGTGCGATTGGGTTACCGCTCTCCTCCCAAGGTCATTGATACCAAATTTTTAAAAGAGTACGACGCTTTCGGGTAGTGTAGTAAGAGCGTCATATTTACAATATTTTATATACCTTACAGTGTTCTCCCCAGAAATTTTTATCAGGTGGGTGGAAAGAGACATTAGCTGGCAAAAATTAAAAACAAATAAAATATTATCCAGTGGTGTGCAGTTTTTCGTGTATGCAGCCGAGCAGTCACCAAAATCAGGCCGTTCAAAAGGGCCTGGGGAGAACCCTGCCTTATGTCGATAATTGAATAAGACGTTGAAACTTGCCACTTGGTGGTTAAGCTTGATTTTCTTTCTCCCTTTTGCTTTGGGTACAAGGTCTGTTGTGCTAGTGCACTCAAGCATCCCCAATGGAAACTAAGGACCTCGCCAAGCGCGACAAATCAATTAAGAAATCCTTAACGTAAATCAAGTTTACCACTCAACACATCAAGCACTTTAATAGATGCTTCAAACTATTAGCAGCTCAGTAAAATTAGTTTCCAGAAACGAGATAGTAGCCTAGTATTTCAAGCTTTCCCCTAACACATAGCTAAGACGATAAAGGAGGGCAAACCATCCTCGTTAAAAATAGCCATGCAATTAGCGGAACACTATATTACAGTGCAAACCAAGGGGTCTAGGCAAGCCGATTGTCCGGCTGGTTTAGTAGCGGCAACTTCGAATTGGACAATAGCAGAGGACTTGCTCGAAGAGGTGCGCAAGAATCATAATCAATGCGAACACACTCGCAAGTTGTTAAACAATATTAAGCCTCCTATTTCACTAGATGAGGGGTTAATTTACAAGTTAGAAAAAGGGAAGAGAAAATTAGTCTTACCCGCTAAGAAAAGGTTAATTCTAAGAATATTGGGCGTACTCCATAAAGACCCTACTGCCGGGCATCTGGGATTTATAAGACCCTCCAGAAGGCACGAAACCAATACTCGTGGACAAGGATGTATAAGGACGTAACTAATTATGTTAATGACTGTCCCGAATGTTTGGCCAATAAAATAGAGCGGAAGAAGGCGTATGGGGATCTTCAGCCTTTAGTGATTCCTCCATACCGATGGCATACGATTGCCATCGATTTTATTTCTCCGCTTCCCCGCGTACTGCTAATGGCAATGGTGCCCTCCTTATGGTCACAGACAAACTGACCAAATGGGTGCGTCTGATACCCTGTGGGATTAATACCAAAGCCGAGCAAACGGCTAAACTCTCAGTCGATAATATTATTAAAATTCACGGGTTCCCGCAGGCTATAGTATCAGATAGGGACGTACGATCCAACGCAGAACTGTGGAAGTTCATCTTTAAAGCGTTGGGTACGTCCTTAAAATTTTCAAGTGCATACCATCCCCAATCCGACGGTCAGTCTAAAAGGACCAACCAAACTCTTATTCAGATTTTACCTATTAAATCAATCTGGATAGGTCGGATTGGGAGGATATCCTAACTGCTACGGAAATCGCCATAAACGCATCTAGATCGGAGACCACGAAAATGTGTCCATACTATGCCGATTTATGAAGGGAACTAATAATCCCCCTGTCTCATTAACAGATGCATACAGTACAGTGAAAGCAAAGGGCCATATGTGTCCCAACTCTTACAATATTGTAAAAGTACTAAAACAAGCGCAAAAAATATTTCGAAATCCAAAAGGATATATAAAAGGAGCTTTAACAAGTGTCATTCTCAATGGCAGCTTAAGGAAGCCGAGAAAGTATGGGTATGGGTGACAAGAATTAGACCCATGAAGCAGAAGGTAGGGAGAAAGTTGTATCATAAATACATAGGACCCTTACCGATCCTTAAGGTTTATAATAAAGTTTTGGCCCGCGTTAAAATTCCTTGAAAATGGGGAGGGGACAAAACACTTCATTGTTCGTTCCTGAAAAAACACAAGGAACCAAAAATGTCCTCAACAGACAATCTTAAGGGCAGACCTGGTCCGATAGAGGACCCACAGTTTAAAGATGTCTATAAAGTTCAAGAGATCAAGGACATTAAAGGAAAGTCCCGTAATAGAAAATTTCTGGTTAAGTGGGTCGGTTACCCACAACCAACCTGGGAGCCCGAATCTAACTTCCATTGGTGTAAACAATTAATTGGTAAATTCTTTGCGAAACAAGGCAAAAGCAGCACCGGGTTAAAGCAAAGGCACTAAACAAAGAAAGACCCCCTCTAACGGGGCGTGGAGATCAAAGATGGTGTCCAATCTTGCCCAATAACACCGGCGATAGAAAATTTCAACGGGGGGGGGGGGGGGAGCATGTCACCTTCAAAGGTGACTGTCTGTAGCTCCATTGCTCTCGATCGCCAACTAGCCGACGAGAGCAAATGTGGTGGTACTGTGTCGCCATCCCGCGACGCAATAGTAAATAAGAAAGTCGGCATGCTTGCTGGCGAAAGGCAGAAGCATTATAAAAATAAAGGCGGAAGCGACGCAAAAAAAAAGCGCGTGAGCGAGGGTCTTGAGCGAGAGGTTTAGAATTGATGAGAGAATTCTTGGAATGGCATGAGACGGTCACATAAAGTATCCTCAAAGAATAGACTTTGAAAATGAGTGTGTGCAACCCTCTCCAATGAATTTTCGCTATGCAACGGAGAGAAGGTCTCCACCGAAAGAGGTGAGGTTTCACTTAAGACCGACGCCGCTATACCACCAGCAATTGCTTATTAATGTTACTGAGACTTTCACAGGAATAGTTCTCTACAAGTCGACAGCGATACCGCCGTGTGCTTCAGTGACTGGTGAACCAAGACGAGAAGGCAGCCCATTGCACGTGAATGACGAACGGGAGTTCGCTACGGAGAGTTCGAGCCCGTCGCCACTTCAGCAACTGCCCTTTGTCTTCTACCAGCCATTCCCCGGAGCGTGAATCCAGAACTCAGTTCAGTGACAGCCGCAGGTCTACGGCTGGACGAGGTGATACAGATAATTCCCGATATTTCGCAAGAGGAACTGGGACTGCAAGAACCCACGGAGCTGGGACTGCAAGAACCCCTGGACTTCGGACGGCTGGATATGGGATGGACTAGGCCATGTGTTCCCTTACCACAGGTGACTACCGTTCCACATAACCTAAGCTATTTCGCAAAGCTGCAATATCTCTCCCCGTTCATTAAACGTTCCGCTCCTGCTTGAGAACCCGCTATCTTTCATTTGCATTATTATCAGTGTGCGGAGTATTGGATTTCAGCTCTATGCTTAGCTTTAATTGTTGTTGTTGTTTTTTTTGCTGATGCGTCGTAGACTTAATAATAAAATTGAAGATTCCGCAATAGAGGGAAATGTTAAAAATAAGTGTGAGCGGAAACGTTCTGCCTCACCTTTGCTGAACGAGATTCGCTATTAATGGTCCCTATTCTATTTCTTTCCTACAGATTGCGTAATGCCTTTGGCAAATAAGCACTCTGCCTACCCCTTAGGCTGTACGCAAAGCAACATGCTATCTTTGGGCCACCCACAGGCGAGGAAGAAATCCCATAGACATGGGCCGGCAAGAAGGACGTTCTAAGGCAGAGAGTGTTCTCTATTAATTAATTTTTTTGTGTGAGCCGATTTCCCACTGTAATTAAGGACGTCAGTTGACGATATATTTTGTAATAAGAGACCATTGCTGGAATTTAGTTGATATAGATTCATTGTAATTTCTTTCCATTTGCCGACAAGCAGTAAGGTCCATTTGACGACTTCGTGGGAGACAGTTGTGTACTGTTTCGTTTCCTACGCTTCAGAAGGAGCGTATGCCCACTTCATTCTATGTTTCAACTCAATATCATTTGTATTGAGATTAACTTTATTTTTTTCCTGAATAAATACTTTGTTATTTATTAGCCATAAGACGTGTTCTGTTGTCAATTCTTTCTTCAAATGATTTCCACTGCGCAACCATGCTCTGAACGAGACAATATTGAAGGAGATGCTTAGGTGTTGTTTGCTTTATGACTTCAAGGTGGGCTTGTCAGCAGCAGCTTCATGTCGCCGAATGTGTCTTGCGTTTGGGGATGATGCTGTGAATGAACGGACCGCAAGGCATTTGTTCTAGAAATTCAGGTTGGGAGAGTTTGCCATTTCTCATGAACCCCGCAGTGGCAACGCCTCCTATAAAGAAAGCCTCCTCACTGAAACGTCCTACATTGTAACATCATCATACTTCGTCTTTTATTAATCGTATTTCCACCAAAAACAAGACCTCAATTAGGTCGACTTATGATGATATAACATGTATGGCGTTTCAGTGCCGAGGCTTTCTTTATAAGAGGCGTTGAAAGCCTTAGATGACGAGGCCCTCAAAACGTCCATAGAGGAGGAGAGCAGTTTAACATGTACTGAACTTGCCAGATGGGATCAGGTTTCCGAATAAACAGTTAGACGTAACCTGCACAGCCTGGGAAAGACGTACAAGTTGAACAAATGTGAACCTCACACATTGCCGGAATCCAAGAAGAATCAACGAGTAACAGCCTGTATGTCCTTGTTTTCTCGAATCGACAGCCTGTATATCGTTGCCTTCTCGAATCGACAGCCTGTATATCGTTGCCATATTTAATCGAATATTTACCAGTGACGAAAAGTGGGTCCTGTATGACGCTCCTAACCGTTCCAAACATTGTTTGTCACCCCGCGACACCATGCTTCACATCTCAAACCACCCCTACACCCACGCAAGATAATGCTCTGTGTCTGGTGGACTAGACACCAAATGGTCCACTACGAGCTGCTGTCAACAGGCCAAATCATCACTAGAGACCTGTACTCCCAGCAGTTGGAACGTGTGCAATAGGTATTGCAGCAGAAGGAGCCAGCATTGGTGAATCCCAAAGGGGTACTCTTCCTTCATGACAACGTCTGGCCATATGTGGCGCGGGTGGCCAGGGAAACCATGGAGCAGCTTGGCTGGGAAACTTTGTGTCCTCCATCTTACTCACCAGATATTGCTCCAGTGGATTATCTCCTTTTACATTCTCTGGACAACTAACTTCGTGGAAAATCCTACACCTATGATATAGATCTGCGAAAGGCACTCACAGACTTCTTTGAGTCCAAGACAGGCAAGTTTTACAGCCACGGGATTGATCAACTGAAGACACGTTGGCAGAAGGTGCTACATGCCAATAGGGATTACTTTTTGTGTACATCATTTTGTTTTCAGGAATTAAAAACGGCAAGAACTTTTCTGGTTACCTGTAAACAGGCAAGTCGGTAGGAATATTTAGCTTACACTTTGGAAGAAGGTTTACGGCAAGCGAATTAGTTGAGTTCCGGTGACTTAAGTTATATAAAGCTGATCAATCAGATAGGAATGTTGTATTAGAATCGGCAAACAGCAAGGATGCATCATCGGCATATAAGATTAATTATTGATGGTAAGTCATTGATAAAGAGGTTAGATAGTAATGGTGAAAGGATAAAGCCTTGTGGGACACCTATATTGCGTATCAAAAGTGAAGATGAAATATCATGGGAAATTAGGTAATAGGAACGATCTGTAAGAAAATCAATGTGCCAGTGGAGTGGGGTTAGTTCGTGAATTACAAATTGGTGAGATATGGAGTCGAAGGCTTTGGGGTAATCTATATATAATAATCTATATATATAATTGGTTGTATGCATGTATGTATGTATGTATGTATGTATGTATGTATATTTATATGTATATTTGTATGTTCCTTATACAAATCTTCAATTTTATTCCGTTCTTGATGAAATTGGGCACATTTGACCTTCAAAGCACGAGAAAGAGCACTGTCTACATGAGATTTCCAAAAAAAAAAATAATCTTTTATATAAAATTCATTTTCCGTTTGTTGGTTGATTGTTTGCCCACTGACAGTATTTGCCATTGGATGGAGCTAAATCAACGGAGGCTATAACCAAGTGTTTTTTCGTTTGTTTTAAACAATAAAGATTGGATAGTCAGCCCTGGTTTGATGACGCAGTGATCAGGCTTTGTTTTGAGGTGGCTTTGGCTAAACTCGCACGTCCTTAGGATCATAAATCCTTCCCTTTCCTCAGAAGATTTCGGCCATTACTCCATTTGGTTGCTTTATGATGTTCTAATCCTCTTTTCTTCTACATTTTTTGAAGTGTTGAGATCCTGTTTTAATTCTTTATATTCAGAAAAGTCAGCGTATGTCTGAAAAGGTTCTTTAATCTTTGAACTCAGATTCGCACCATATGTGCGTTAGGTTCAGACAAGGCTTTTACTTTCATTTTCAGTTTCAATGAAAAACCTCTCCCACAGGCAACGAGATTATTATTTTTAGAGTGGAATAAATACGGCGCCATCTTTTGAAGCTAATTGACAGTTGAGGAAAAGAACTTGAAATTTCAGAAAAAAAAATTCATTCTGATTATTACATTCATGCTGCTGCATGCAGGAAATAGATTTAGTCTAAACTTAGCTTACATTAAAATATGCTGTAAAGCAAAAATTGGATTCGCTCTTTTGTGAGTCTGTTTGAGTGCCCGTCTGTATGTCCGACGAAAACTCGAGAATGATTCAATACTTTCAAATTCTGTTTATGATATGCGTACGAGTTCCTACCTGAGCTCACCTGTTAAGCTTGGCATTGAATTCGGACTAACAGTTACGGGACTATTGAGATCAACTCCTCACCATTAAAAATTTTTAATTGGCAATAACAGGCATGTAATAAATCACAGCCTTACGAAAATGACGAACCCAAGACGAAAAACACTTACTTTTCGAATTTAAAAGAGAAAAGGCTTGGAGTACGTGCCCGTCATGAAGCTTAGACGAGACACACACACATTTCTTATTTAAATTGCAGTGCTGTTAGTACTAAACTAAAATGTGGGTAATATTAGGACAATTGAAACAAATGGCTAAAAAATGTTAAATTGAAAAATAGGCCTACAGCTAAAAAAGCTAGGATAGGCTCAAAAAGACTAGGCCAATTGAAAAATATAGCTATAAACTGTGAGGCCTATTGTTAAAAAGGGCTAAAAAATGTTAGGCCTATTGTTAAATAGGCTGAAAAATGTTAGGCCTACAGTAGCAAAGGGCTAATAAATGTTAGACCTATTGCTAAATATTGCTGGAAAATGTTAGGCCTAAAGTAAATAAAGGCCTAAAGAAGTATTAATACTAGACCTATTGCTAAATATGGCTAAAAAAATATTATCCATATTGTTTAAAATGGCTAATAAATGTTAGGCTTAAAGAAAAAAAAAGGGCTAATTAATGCTAGGCCTATTTTTAAATATGGCTAAAAAATGTTAGGCCTAAAAATGGCTTAAAATATTAGGCCTATTTAAAATGGCTAATTAATATTCGGGCGTTTGTTAAATATGGCTAAAAAATGTTAGGACTGTTGTCATCAATAGGAAATTAATATTAGGCGTATAACAGATAGTCCAAAGCTAATGTTAACAATAGTTAATTTCTGTTAGGCCAATTGTTAAAAACATATAAATGATGTTAGGTCTATTATTGTTTTCAGCTAAAAAAATGTTAGACATATTGAAAACAAAAACTAATAATTGAAAGTGGTGTTGTTTTCAACAAAAAATGCTAGGCCTTTTGTAAACACTAGCTAATTGAGTTAAGCCTATAATTATAAAAAAAATACTGTTAGCCTCTGTTGAAATCTTATTTATGTTGTATACGGCCTGTGTAGCTCTTAATGTTGAGAACGCGAGAAGCTATGGCAATCAGAAAGGAACGTATGAATGATTCAAACGTAAACGAAAATTTACTTGCGGTATACGTCATTGCTGAAAAAAAAAAATACTGAAATATTAAACAATTTTCTAACCTTTTTTCATGGGTTCATTTTCACTGAATGTTCACATTCAGAAATTGCAAAATTTCTTCCAAAATGAGCCCGATCAACGCCGGGTATATCAGCCAGTCTAAAGGTAAAAAAACAACATAATTATTTTTGGATATAGGATATGATATGTATTTAATTAGTTCATAATAGGCTGTGTCAATACTACGATTGTGAGAGAAATCATGTTGAGCCGATGATAATAATTTATTGTTATGAATTTAATTTGATAAGCGATAAAAGTATAGTTTTTCAAATATTTTTAGAATATAGGTAAGATAGAGGATGGGCGACAACTGTGATAATCACTATGGCCACCATCTATATATATATATAAGAAGAAACTGACTGAGTGAGTGATCAACGCACAGCCCAAACCGTAAGGCCTAGAAACTTGAAATTTTGTACACAGGATCTTTACAAAATGTAAGTAGGCACTAAGAAGGGATTTTTCGAAATTCAACCCCTAAAAGGGTGAAAGGGGGGTTGAAAGTTTGTAAAAACATTAACTGGTGTTGCACTGTATACTTAACACATTAACTGGTGTGGCACTACAAACGTAATACATTTACTGTTGTGGCACTTTATAATTAACCATATTAACCTCTTTTAGGGAGGGGGGTAAAGAATAATTAACAACGAGCATAAATATGATTATGCAATGACAGGACATAGATAAGGCAGTGTTTATCGAGGAGGCTAAGGAATCACACGGGTCTCCCTTGAGCTCCCTAAAAACGTCCAGACGACCGGCGAAAATTTGTGCGTTTGGCAAAAGTAAGAGAAAGAACGAGTATTGATCAGTGAAATTTGCAACAGAAAGATAAAAAGCTATCCGGGCATTGGAAACATCTGAACAACGGAAGCTCCGCTAGAGCAGGAGGGTATAAGAGCTTCTACGTCAAGGGCAAGGGAAATTTTAAAAGATAGGTCTAAAGCAGGGCTGTCCAAGATTTCTGTCCGCGGGCAGCGCCCGTGCACTCGGGTAATCTTCCTTACCCCCCTATTGCACATTATGTTGATTATTTCCTTAAAGTGGAGTTGCTAATTATCAATTCGACATTGTAAAAAAAAAGAAAAAACGAGGCAACTTACCATTTTATTTCCTTCGTTTTAATGTGAAAATTTTCTCGATGTCAGGTAGAATTATATCCCCCCTCCCCCGATAGGACATGATTACATATTAAGCATTTCGAATCCGATCTTTGAACAATGGAAAAAAAACCCATGTTCTCCCACTGCGGTTTAAATACTGGTTCAGCGATTTTATGCTTTTTAGGAATGTGCGCCATGTTATGCGAGACGAAAAACAAGCAAGTATCAGTAACAAAAGAAATAATGCCTCATTTAATGCAATCGCCCACTAAAGTCTGGCAACTATACCCACTCCCCTTCTCAGTTTTGGACTATCTCCTCGGCTTTGCCCGTGAGCTTTGTCCGCGAGCATTTTGCGTTGCACGCGGGCGAAGTGCACGAGTTGGACGGCCCTGGTCTAAAGTATCCAGTGATGCTCCCTGGGGGTGAAGATGAATAACTTTTTTATCTGAGACAGAGCAACACGAGGGTAAGAAAATCCCGGGCAAACTGTGCAATATAAGTAAGTTCATTAAGAATGATGGTTACATCCCACCTCTCAGAATTATAAAATAAAATTGACTTTGTAACAATACACCTATACCTCGTTATACGTACGCTTGTTATACATACTTTTCGATTTACGTACTTTTAAAATTATGGCACTAATTCGTTTAACGTATCCAATATTTCGTCATACGACCAATGATATCAAGACCTCTTGATGATATTAAATAAAGAGTAGAATGGAATTACACTGATCATCAGCGCCACCACTATGAACTCAACTATCAATTAGCTTCAAACATGGCGTCATTATTTCCACTCTAATAAATTAATCTCGTTGCACACGACGCATGCGCCGCACGCGATACTCTGTTTGTAGTGAGTCAGTGTAAGTTCTTGTTTTGTTTGTTGAAATTAATTGCTGAATTGTAAGTATAGTTAGCACCTATGAATTAGACTCTATTTTCGTTATATATTATGTTTATGAAAAAATAAATATAATAAACTAAAGACTATAAAAAATATATACTACGGTGCTGTATTTTTTCATAAAAAAATTGAAACAGATTCAATTTAATTTGTATATGTTTGTATCAAAATTTTTGATGGGTATTGTCAAAGCGTCATCAAGGAAATTTATTTTTAAAAAAGTACAGTTGTGACCTCTGATGAGAGATACATAATAAAACGTCTCACATTTTTTCATTGCCTCGATTCTACTGACCCTGAAAAGTACGTATTCGTTATACGGATATTCGAGTTACGTACCAAGTTTTTGGAACCAATCAGTACGTATAACGAGGTATAGGTGTACGTAGAATTCCTGTTGTTCGGGCTTTTCTTAGAAATTAACGTTTTCTTGGAAATATTTAATAATGATCCGTAATTGGAGATAATGGAAAGTTAGCAGACTATTGAGAAAGATTGAAAGATGACAGAGGAGGCAGTCCCTTCGTTCGTGCTACAGTTGGCGACATAACTGATAACAAAGCATACATGAACTGAACTCTTCAAACCAACAACGATATGGTGTTATGTCCTAAAATAATCTTTCGAAGGATTATAACAATAATTCATATCTATCGAAATGCTAGCGAAGAAATGAATGAGTATCGGGCAGAGATGACAAAAAGTTATGCGGGTATCGGAAACATCTGAACAACTGCTTCGTCTATAGAATGAAAATGGTAGAATTACTGAAAACAAATTTATTATTTAACTTCATGAGGTTGTTCTATTTAACCTACAACTGTAATTATCTCGGGCAACGCTGGATGTCTCTGCTAGTTTTTATATACGAGAGTAATTTTGGCGGTTTTGAGTGATTTAGGAAAAAAACCTGTAGTAAGCGAGGCATTAAATAAATTCGCCTGTGGAAGCGTTAGGCTTGTGTATATGCATTATGAAGTCGTTTTTCATGTTCTCGCTTCAGCCTGGCCACATTGTCCATTATTGAAAGAAAAGGGCCGTTAATCGCAGCTTACGGTGTTCTCAATGCCAATAAAACATATTTTCAAAAGATAAGCGTATTATGCAAGAGACCTGGCGATGAATGTATGATTTTTTCTATGTTTATTTCTAAACACAGAACAAAATAGGGTCCCAGCAAAATTTTTGTCTGTGAGTGAACCAAGAGAATCTAGCGCAATTTTAAAAAGAGGAAAATATCACGATTATGATTCATTTGTCTCAGTTATGACGTCAATAACTAAGATGTTTACACCTAACTTTTTTTTATCTAGTTTAAAGAAGAATAATAACTCGCAAAACGATTTTCAAATACGCTGAAAAGAAGAATATAAAAGTTTGTTGTTTAATATTACAGTAATGAAATTGGTAGAGATTTTACAAAAGAATAAAGGGAGAACAAAGTTTCCGACTAGTTTTGCCATTTATTCACGGCGTTATCAAGGTATACTAGACAACCGACAATCGATCAGTGAAGTGGTAAGAAAAGATGCGAGTCGTCCAGGAGCCTAGCTCATTTTGCACGCTCGCCCAAAAGGTAAACCAGATGATGTTCACTAAGTTGGAAAAGAAGCCTCATGAACCTCTTAAGTCATCCAGAAATGAAGTCCCTACAAGGCAGGGATTAGAGTCGGATTGTAGATTGACGAATAGATACCCCAATCAACCTGATCTCAAAGATCAGTAGTTGATTACAATTTTCATTTAAAGATTTTTGAAATGTGTGATACAAAAATGCCAAGAAGAGGGCAGGCAAACATCGGTCGAAAATCACAACATGCTGAAAACAAGCAGGCGCGACATCAAAAAAGAGCGGAGGAACAACATTCGCAGGAGAATGAAAATATTGCTTACAGGATATGACGGGGTCTTCGAAACCTGAGGGGACCCTTAGCAACGAGTGAGTGATCCAGAATACCGGAGACCAGAATATTTTCATGATTTTCCATCTTGGACAGCATGTTCATCAGAAATGTCTGTACATAGGTAATAATGTGGGAACCCTTCCCTAGATCATCGTAGAGAGTGGTTGTTGGCAGCTCTTCTATCAAGTTGGGCAATGGACAGGAGAGCAACATTTCGGAAGGTCTGAATATCATTCTACTTTGATTTGCAAATAGTAGTCCAAGCAGGCATACCGTGCAGCAAAATGGAATGTATCACTACCTTGTACAACAATAGTTTGTTATCCACTCCAAGAGCGCTATTTCGCGATTAAGCTTGATTTCGCTTTCTTGGCCTGGTTGAGCGGATATTGAACTTGGTCGTTCCATTTGAGCTTGCAGTCAATCATAACACCGAGGTACTTATAATTTTTACCCACTCAAGCATCCTGCCGTATAGGAAGAGTGAACTTGGAGGAGTTTTGCGTTTGCGAGTGATAAACATGAATTTGCACTTTTTGACATTCAGAAGTAATCGCCACACAGATGTAGAGCTTTCTGCATTCGACTGTTGACGTGGGCAGGGTTACGTGCCCAAGTCATGATAGCTCCGTCGTCCACAAACAAGTAGATATTGCATTTAGCAAACTTGAGAAAGTCATGAATAAAGAAATTGAACAAGGCTGGGCCCAAGACAGAGCCTTGGGGAACATCAGGTTTTTATATCACAGGGGTCATACAAGGAGTCCCAGTCTTGGCACGAAAGGTCCTATTTATCAGGAAGGAGCGAATCAAAGCAAATAGGTCATCTGGGAACCCACAAGGAATATCTTGAAAATGAGACCATCATGCCAGACTTATCATGAATGCCTTTTGAACGTCGAGGAATACGAGACCACCAAACATAGAAAGATTAAGAGGACCGCTTAGATCAGCAACTAGCCTCATACCTGTTGGCAAGAGTGGCCTGACCGAAAATCAAATTGCTTCTTACGAATAAGGTTGTTAGCCTCGCAGAAATCGTTGAACCTCTTAAGAATAGTGCGCTCAAAGACCTTGTAAGGTATGGGCAGCAGGCTAATGGACCTATAACTGGCAGGAAGAGCAGAATCAAGTCCAGGCTTGGGAATAGTGAGTGACTGAGTCTTTCCAAGCACTTGGTAAATGTCCGATATGCCAGCTGTCATTCATGACGTTCATGATACAGTGAATGATACTAGGGGTAGATACTTGAGGGTACCATTGGTGATGGTGTTGATACCAGCTGCCTTCTTACTTTTCAGGTGCTTGATGATGCTCAAAATACAATAAAGGGAAAACAGAGTTTTCGACTAGCTTCGCCATTTTTCACGACTTTATCAAGGATATAAAATACACTAGGGGCTTCTCGCCCTTATTACTCCACTGTACTATATTTTCTGTATATAAGGGCGAGAATCCTCTAGTTTAGTTTATACCCTTGATAAAGCCGGGAATAAATGGCGAAACTAATCGGAAACTCTGTTCTCCCTTTATTGTATTGTAAAGTCTCTGCAATTTCATTGATAGAAACAATACGAAGGGCACCCATTTTGTTGCTCTTACCTACCTCATCTATAATATGTTCCACACGAAGACGAAACTCGCTTCTACTATCCATAACATATGGTTTAACCGTATTTGCCTACGCGAAACTCTCGAACCGAAATACGCCCGTGTCATCAACCGCAATAGGTCGAATCAGCCCAAGCCGCGAAATCTACTGCTATATGATCCTGGGTAACCAGAGCTACTTCCATTCTGTATTCTAAAAAAAACAACGCCTGAACGAAGAGCTCTATAGATTTTACCTGCAAGTCTCCTAGTTTGTCAGACTGTGTATTCTCATGCCATTGACAAACGAAGATGAAATCAGACTGGACGGTGTGGACTTAAAGCAATGAGGCAGTGTTGTTACAGGACAACAATAATTGAATAACAGGCATATTAATTGTTCAGCAAATACAACAAAATCATGAAAAAAAACTCTAGATCATTGCAATAAATACGAATAAGGGGCCCCAGGAAGAACAAAAAAAAACACAATGAAAAAGAAAACGTAAATACAATTGCAATAATATCGGCAGGTATTACTAGTTTCTTAAACTACGACATAAATCACTCACATATTCACACCTGCCTATGCATCATCCAATGAATAATGCGCAGGTACAGTATGCCTTTTGCCCGCCACAAGCGCCTACGGGATATTACAACAAACGCACAAGATTGCTCATAAACAAGAGCGCACACAGCTAGCGCTTCTTCTTATCCCTTCTGCAAGCACGGGGACCAGCAATAGTACCGGATTAGCCAAGAAGGCGTCACTCCCTCCTTTATTTATCATCCAACCTCCGGCTATGCCCAATTTGCGGTGTGTCTCATGTTGGAGGGGAGGAGATCCGTAATCCCGTAATCCAAACGATCAGATGCTCCCGCGCCACGTAAACCAACCACATGCCACTCGCGGCACTACTCCGCAATGGAGCCTCGGGCTTGACAACGTTCGCAACCAACGCCGGGTACTCACAGCATCACAATTGACCATCTTGTCAATCACTACAAAATTTCCCTGGCTTGTGGTGAGCGCAGCATTAACATAACCCAGATAACGAGACTGGTTGGCATACCCCATTAACATTACCAACATTTTTTGCACTTTACTCGAAAACTATACTGAGACAGAAACAATTATGTTAAACAACATCTCAGTTCTCGGCACTGCTTGAATGCAGATCAACTCATTTACAGAGTCCTTCAATCGCCTCAACAGCCGACGAATTATTTAGGAGAAATCACTGGGCCTAGGTGCTAATGGTAGCGTGGCCACAGATTACGCGCAACAGTCAATAGTTCTTTAACATCTCTTGAGCCGTTTAAGATCAAAGAAAACCGATGGGGGGGGGGGAGATGAGTAAAAGAACGATTCGCAACGATGTCTTCTTATCTTAGGCACAAGAACAGCAAGGTTCATATACGTTCTATCACGGCCTCCCCTCACGCAGAGAACAGCAAACGGGAGGGCGCAACTGCCCTCGAGAGACACAAGCAAAACAACACATAAATTGCACTGCTTAGTCCCTTATAACCACAATTAAAGCGAGAGAGCTGTATTTTATTGAGTTCAGGAAGCGGCTCTCATTGCCACAGATTTTTCGCCAAAATCGAACTCCCAAATTTTCGGCGTCCAGCTTCACTGCTTCGCATTTCTTAGCAACCACCTCTCTCTTACAACAAAAGCAAATTCCCATTGTTAACTTTCTCCCCGAAGATTCTCAGGGTGCGTTCACTTATTCGTTCGGAGTTATGCTCCGAGTGAATGTAATCACGTGATCAGAGTACTAGCGTCATGGCTCAGAGTCAACCGAGGCTAACGAGAAATACAGGCTCTGGCACTGAAAAGTCACCTGATCGAGATAGGTCTAGCAACAATCCAACCTTCATTGTTTCCAACAAACAAAAAAAAAGACTGATTGTTAAAATGCAAGATGGAAACAATGAAGGTTACATTGTTGCTAGACCTATCTTAGTCAGGTGACTTTTCAGTGCCGTAGCCTGTCTATCTCGTTAGCCTCGGAGTCAACATTACGACGTAACAATCATGTGTGTGCAGTATTGCCAATTTAGCCTTTTTTTCATGCGCTTGTCTTTTGTTGGACATTTTTAATAAAAATTAAACAATGCACAGCAACTATCTACCATTCATTTACAGGTCTTCAATTCTCTTCAAAAACTCATCATTAATCATTGGTGAACTTGTTATTATTTATTCTTATTATTTGTTATTTTATCTTCTCCATTTATAAATGAGTATAGAATCATTCATTAATAAATAAACATATTATACTACTTCGTAAATTAATGTACAATGCACAAAATAAAGAAAATGAGCTTTTAAATTGGACACTTCCCTCCTAAATTGGCAACACTGCTTGTGAACGATTCAAGATATTTTTCCCCTCTTCGCAACCTCCGGAGGCATCAGAGAAGCATGAGCAGTGCCCATGGTACTTTTGGTTATGGGAACCTTTAACATTAAGTTGGTTTTTTTTTAACAGGAATAAATAATAACATATTTTTTATTTTTTATTATTTTTATAAAATCAAAGCTCTGATCATAATTGTAATTTTAATTTACTATCACAGAGGCTAGGGTGGCCTCATGCGTAAAGATGGAACTGAGATTGAGCATATAAAAATTAATAATAATGCTGAAGAAATTGTCTTGAATCAAATTTTAGATCAATTTAAGCTAAATTTTCGTTTGTATCGTGCCAAGCCTACAACAATGGAAGGGTAACCAATTAGGTAAGCTATGATCGTGCACTTTCGAAAGATAGAGGCCGCCATGTTGATAGTTAAATGGTAAACAACGTATGTGCCAGCTTGAAGAAATAAAGTCTTCTCTTGTTTGTGTGGTTGCCACGGCTCCTAACAAGTGCGCTCGCAAACGATATCTCATTGTAACAAAATTAATCATCGTTGAAGTCGCAACTTTGTTGGCACTCTTCATTGTGGCGTCGTCTTTCTCATTAAATTTTTTGACTCCGATGACTCCAGCTTGAAAGCAGGAGTTAAGGGAGTTAACCCGAGTCGCACTCCAAGCGAATAAAGAAACGGAGACCAAATGACTCGGAATCCGAATGACTCAGAGTCACGGGAGTTACTCGGAGTGACTCCAAGTGAATAAGTGAACGCACCCCCAGTGTAGATGCGGCAACAAAAGCCCAGAAGCAAATGCTCATTCTAGCCATTGTTACAGCATCCAGATTGCCTATACTTTGTCCAACGAAAGAAAAACTGGGCGTGTCCAGTTAAATTTCCAATTTCAATTGTTAGCGATTGTTAATTTTGCATAGCAACATGTCTGACAATTAAAATAGAAAATTTAATTAGACATGCCCAGGTTTTCTTTCATTGGATAGAGTATAGTACATAACCAATAGTACGTGGAGAAGATAAAGAGGACGTAGAAAGTTTTATTGGAAATTTTCAAATTATGCCCAATGCAAGGTTTTAAATGACGCAAGTTGCATTAAAATTTTGCCAGGATACCTGCAAGGCGACGCTTTCGAATGGTTCTGGGTCTTCGTGGATAATAAGGACATATCATGGGCCGACTTAACGAAAGGGTTGACTAGTGCTTTTTCCGAAGGTCATATTCAAATAACATTACGTACAGATATTCTTAAACTTAAATTAGTCAATAATGACATAAGAGCCTACTTAAGCAAATACCGAAGGTTAGTTGCAGGCATACAAGAAGCTTCAAACTTTGACAAATTGCTGTGGCTAATTGAAGGTTTGCCAGTACATTTAAAAATAACCATTCGACTTAAGAAGTATACCAAAGTTGAAGATGCAATACAATATTTAGAGGAATGGCATCAGGCCCAAGATGATTCTGTAAGCGATACGTTTGAAGAACTAATGGAAATCGATGCGACAGAAACTATGCAAAGGTTTAGACCGAAAACCAAGGCTGTCGTCTGTCTTCATTGTAAAAAAAAGAAGGTCATATTTCTCGATTTTGTAAAGAAAAAGAGAAAAAGGAGGAGGAATCGGATATTATTTTGCCGACAAACGAGATAGCAATAGGCCGTGTGTAATAGCAGGACAAATTAAAGGTCATAAATTTAAAGTATTGATCGACACAGGAGCCCGTGATAACTTTATTGATAAAGATTTTGCCACGAAAGTGCAATTGAGGCTGGACACAATTTCCACGAGAAGGAAAGCTTATGTCATCGAATCTGAAGCAAGGCAGCTCAGCTTAAAAAGCGGAAACTACTTTTGGAAAGGGAATTTCAATATTATCCCAATAAAAAATTATGATGTTATTCTAAGCAGGACTTGGTGCATGTCGGCTAGACCGTCCTTTGAGTGGGAATCCAATAGATGTGTTGTACCACGGCGTAAAGGAACAAATCAAGCTACCTGCATGAAAATCTAAAGAAGACAGCGTTAGTATGATATCGACGGTGGAATTAATGCATGTGATTGTTAAAGATCCAAAAGTTCCCGTGTTTGCCGTCTTTTCAAAGAAAATTCCTCCAAGTATGAACTTTGATAATTTAATGCATAAAACTAACCCTTATTTTCATTATATGTTATTGACTTTTAAGGATCTATTCCCAGACGAGTTACCCAAGGGATTACCGCCAAAACGAGGTGTGGAACACGCCAGTCGCCTCAAATCGGGCGCCGCCCCCTTCAACGCTCCGCTATATCAGCTCTCGAAGGATGAGGAAAAAGAAGTGGACACCACAATAGCTAGGCTGCTAGGTAAGAAGCTTATACGTCCTTCCTCCTCTGAATATGCATCGCCGGTCTTATTTGTCACAAAAAAGGATGGGGGGGCTCCGCATGTGTATGGATTTTAGAATACTGAACAGAATATCTTATGATAATCGTTACCCAGTACCACGTATCGATGCTCTTATCGCTAAACTCTCGGGGGCTAAATACTTCACCAAATTAGACATCCTTGACGCGTACCATCAAATTCGGATGAGAGAAGAGGACATCCCCCTCACGGCTTTTAAAACACGATTAGGTCTGTCTGAGTTCCGGGTGATGCCCTTTGGCTTAAAAGGGGCGTCGTCCACGTTTACCAGTGCCCTAAATCAAACAGTGTGGGGGCTTTTAGACAATGGAGTCATATCCTATTTCGACGATATCTTGATATACGCCAAATCGTTAAAAGAGTTAAGAAGTAAAACCAAACAAGTGCTAGACAGATTGAAAGAAAACAAGTTCTATTTAAAGCCATCTAAATGCGTTTTTGGAGTTACGAAAGTCTGCTACTTGGGTTATCAGTTTTCTAATAAAGGACGCTCATGCGACAATGTACTAGTGACAGCGATACAGAAATGGCCAAAACCAATGAACATTCATCAATTACGTTCATTTCTAGGATCGGTACAATTCTACCGGCATTTTATCCCGCAGTACTAAAAGGTTGCCACTCCCTTATTTCAATTGTTGCAAAAAAAATGAGCCGTTCATGTGGGGAACACAGCAGCACAAAGCATTTCAAGAGTTGAAGCAGGCATTGATTAAGCCTCTTATATTAAAAATCTTCACGGCGGAAAAATTTTTGCATATCTTACGCGACGCATCAGAAGCAGCCATAGGAACGGTAGCGATGCAAATGCACCACGGAAAATTGTTGCCCATTCCTTTCGAGTCGCGTAAATGGAGGAAACAGGAGAATCACCTATCCAATTTTGAAAGAGAGTTAACGGCGGTGCAACATGCAGTTTTTCGCTGGAGACATTACATACAACAAGTGCCGACCTTGATATATACAGATAATCAGGCCGTGTCCAAGATATTGCTACAAAAGCGTTTATCTAAGAAGCAAGCAGAAGTAGAAGAAAAATTACTCGACTATTCCGTCTCCATTAAATACATTAGAGCCGAAAAGAAAAGAGCAGAGCCAAAATTCCCACGTACTCATTTGTGGAAATTTCGTCGCGGGATAAGGGGGGCGATCGTGTCACGAGAAGAAGCGATCAGGAGGCAATGTGTCTTCAGATCGCCACGTGCGCTGGGGAAAAACAAAAACAAACGCGTCATCGGCGTCACCAGAATCCCATCAATCAGGGAAGCAATCGCACGAGAAAGAAACAACGTCTCACCCCGGGAACAAAAGTAGTCCTCCCCTTCCCTCATTGGTCATGCAAATTAATAGATGAATTGGGCGGAGTTCGGGAGGTATAAAAAGAGGAGCAACTGGCAGTAAAGGGGCAGGTTCCGAGCTCTCTAAAAGCTCCGGTAAAGGATGCAGCCACCCAGGATGCAACTAACGAGCGAGGACGTGCTTCCATCCGAGTGAAATAAGTGTTTGTGCTCCGTTTGTGTAAGTGACTTTATTTCTTGGACTTGGACTTAGGTTTATTCTCGCCGCAACTAGTCATCTCCATTGCGTGCGGGAATAACCTTGTGACTTGAGTGACCCTCCCCCCGGCAACCCCGGGGGAGGTTTTTACCCCCCCCCCCGAACTTTTCTCTCGCCATGGAGAACATGGTGCTCATGATTACCGACGGTCCATTAGCCGTCGGTATGTTTATGAAAGCGATTTATGCCAAGACAGACATCCCGCCTGTGTTGCCTTCGGGCGATCCCGCTGTTTCTGTCGTGCAAAGACTTTCTCCAACCGAGTGGAGGATGCTTTGCCGACAGCGAAACATTGCAGACCGCATGGTGTCTGCGGACTTTGTTAAGGTCGGACAAACCACCATCCGCCTGGTCTATGCTGAACCCGGATATCCGCCCATCTTTATCCGGGGTGCTTCGCCGCTGATGGAGGAAGATTACCTGAAGCGCTACATGTCAGACTACGGTCAGGTCAAAAAAGTCGGGTATCCAACACACCCGGATTCTCCTCTGCAGAGGACTGGTGACCTCGTACTTGAGATGAACCTTCAGAGGGACATTCCTGAAAACCAAAGGCAGTACTGCTGGTACTGCAAGAAAACGTCTCACGTCCGGAAAGACTGGCCTCTTCTAAAGCATTGCGATGCTTGCAATCGCCTTGTAAGCAAGTTCCACCAGTGCCAGGAGAGGGTGTTTGCAGCACCAGCAGATCTTCCATCGTCACCTACTAGAATGTCGTTCCAGCAGCAACTCCTGATGTCATCACCAGCCAAGTCTACAGTGGCAATCAAAGCTTCGTCGCCGTCATCCGCTTTGCAAAAGAGCCATGCTACATCGGCTCCTTCGACTGTTCCAGAGGTGCAGAAGGAGATGATGCCCCCACCATCTTCATCTCTGACAACATCCACGGAGCTCGGGAGGGAGAAACCATCGTCTCCTACTTCCAAGTTCCCAAGGATTGCACCGCTTCTGCAGTCATCTCTGGATGTGTCGATGGACGAGGGCGAAGTTTTTGGAGATGACGACGTAAATCCTTCGATAGTAGATTCTGCCTTCTCATTGGAAGATTTTCCAGCTCTTCCTCTACCGGCGCAGTCAACATCTTCTCAGCCTGCGCAGTCGAAGGTTACGTCATCACCTACTACGATGACATCTTCTGCTGGGTCCTCGCTTCCATCAGCGCAGAAACAGCAGGATCTTCTTGTGAGGACGAGGAGTCCCCGCAAGAAAAAATCCAGACGGGATCGTGGCAACAGGGACGAGAGAAGAACTTCATCTTCTTCCGATAGAGATAGCCGCGCAAGCCACCAGTGCAGCCCTTCTTCCTCATCAAGTCGTCAGCGATCTCCGATGAGAAGAAAGACGGAGCCTCCTGCATCATATAGGAAGCCCAAATCTCCTCCGGATAGAGGTCAGAAGGTTCGCCATTAATCATCCTCAATGAAGGTCATCGCCCTGAACGTGCGTTCTCTTGGTTCCTCTTTTAAGCAATCGGTATTGTCATCGTTCATTGCCCTGTACATGCCGGATATTGTATTACTTCAAGAAGTAAAACTCGCCAATTCTCAGCAGTGTTGCGACCTTCCGGGACTTCGCAGTCAATACACCAACGGACAATTTTTCATCAATTCTTCGTCACCAAATGGGAAAGGGGTTGCCTCCATCATTTTTAATCCCTCCATTTTAGTGTCGAACTGTGTATTTGACTGTGAGTGCAGGGTAATTTCTTTGGACATTTTAACATCTGGTGTCAATTTCTGATTGCTTAATATATATGCTCCGTGCAGATCAGCAGAGAAACCAACGTTCTTTAGTGACTTGAATAACTTTTTGTGTACATCTTTGCCTGTAGTGATTGCTGGTGATTTGAACTGTCATCCAGACGACAACAACATCTTCTCGTCTGGTCATGTGTTTCGTCTGTGCCAGCAAAATGCATTGTTCGACCTATGGACACATAGTTCACAGAGTAATCAGCTTGGGTCTACTTTCCATCAAGGGCCCATTACATCAAGATTAGAGCTTTTACTCGTCAACAATGCTTTTGCTGGTTCGCCGGGTAAAATGGAGGTAATTCCATGCTCATTCTCCGACGACAGTGCCATCATGTGGTCATGGAATCCTCCATCTCCAGCATCATCTACAGGCTCTGCAGTCCATCGCAATTGGTTTCTGAATGTTTCTCTGCTCGACGAAGAGGAATACAAGGGAATGTTCGCTCAGTTCGTTGAAAGACACCTTCATAATGTGCCTCCTACGCTTGCTTCGTGGATAGAACTAAAACCCAAGATCAAACGGTTCTTTTAGAAGATTGGGTTAGATGCTGCTCGTCGTCGACGTCGTCATCTCCTCATGCTACAAGAGATCCTCCAGCTCCTCCAAGTATCCACCCCAAGGGAGGAGTTTGAGAAGGAGATTCGTCAGGTGAAGAGTGAGATCAACGCTCTAATGATCCGGAAGGCGGCTGGCGCAGCGCTCAGAGCCAAACTTTCCTGGGCGACTGACATCAGAAATTTATCATCAGCCGCTTTCACCGAGGAGAGACGACGTGCCAACAAAAAACGATGTCATCGATTGGTGGTGGAAAATGGGGAAGTGAAATCTGACCACGACATCTTGTGAGCCTTTCACGCCCATTTTTCAGCCTTTTTCGACAACCTAATCATTCCGTCAGTCGAAACGAAGCAGTGGATCGAGGCGCTAAGACCTTTTTCTGAGGATGCTGACTTGTCTATCTCTCGTCCCTTCACTGAAGACGAAGTCAAGAACTTCCTGTCAGCGGACGGCCATCACCAGTCCACGCCGGGTATGGATGGCATACCATACTCGTTCTACAATGCGACATGGAATCTTCTTGGGCCTTTTCTGGTGCAAGTGTTTAATGCGATCATCAAAGACCCGTCTTCCATCACATCGGACTTCACCGAGGGGAAAATCATCCTACTCCCCAAAGTGCCGAATCCAGAATAGGTTACCCAGTGGAGGCCAATAACCCTTTTAAACACCGACTACAAGGTCTTCACTGGTGTATTCCAACAAAGACTGAAATTTCTCGCTGAAGATTTTATCAACCCCGGACAATCCTGCTCCATTCCATCGCGCAGGATGTGCGATAATCTTATTATGATTCGGTGTGTGATGGAAGAAGCGTGTGCTCGTAAGCAAACTCTTGCCGTTTTAAGCCTTGACCAAGAAAAGGCGTTCGACAAAGTAAACCATGTGTTTCTCTTTGACGTATTTCGACACCTTCGTCTTCGGACTTTTGCCACGATTATTTCCGCACTGTATGTTTCGGCCGCATCATGTGTGGCGATTAATGGTTCCATATCTGCCAACTTTAATTTGTGTAAAGGTGTCAGGCAGGGGTGCCCTCTTTCCCCCCTGCTATACATCTTCTATTTGGAACCATTATTGCAATACTTGAATCGCCACCAAGATGTTCGAGGATATGATCTGCCTGCTGCATCAATAAACATCAAGAACTTTGGCGTATGCAGATGACGTAGTTGTATTTGCGTCCGACTCGTACTCCTTGAGCATCTTTAAAGAAACCTTCGACCGCTTTAGTACTTCGACGGGGAGTTCCATCAACCTCGTCAAGTCTAAAGGTATTGCTATTGGGAAGTGGACTGTGGACTATCTCAAAACCTTCCCAATAACATGGTGCGACCGAATTACAGTGTTAGGTTATGTCTTTTCTTTTCAACTGACCATGGACTCCATGCACTGGCAACAAGTGGTTGAGAAGTGCATCTCTCGCCTTGATAAAAGTTTTCGTTTTCCAACATCGATGTTTGTCAAGGTGAGATTCATCAAGACTCATGTGCTTCCAGTTTTAACATCTAAATGCCTATTCACCTTGCCTTCGTATGATCTTCTCATGAGACTCCGTGGGGCAATTGTGAACTATGTTTGGGGGATGACTGCTCGGCATCGTCATCCATTGAGAGCAGCGTTCCTCTTTATTCCCTTAGAGAGAGGGGGGTTCGGTTTACCCTAATACTAAACGGTATCTCATTGCGGCTAGGCGGCCTGCCTTGATTCGGGTATTCCTTAGCCCTCCCCCTTTATAGGTGAACTTCTTTTTCTTACATCTAAGGTTTTTCTTTAAGGTGAATAGGCTTCCGTTATCTCCCTTGTTGCCAGTAATTACTTATCAACAACAACCGGACTTGTATAAAGCTATCAATTTGGACTTTGAACTGTTATTACCATTGCTACGCCATATTGATCCTCAGCAATGGGGAATGCTCCGGCTTGCATGGTTCTTTCAGCAGACTGACCCTGGGGAATCGACTGACATCGTTTGACTTCTTCCCGATCGCACGTGGGCAGCAGTCATGATGCTTTTAAAATCTCTTGCTTTTGAAAAGTCATTGTTCAACTATCAATGGCGGCTGAGGCACCACGGGTTTTATTCCCTTCAACGTCTTTTTCAGTGGAAGGCGGTCAGGTCTGCTGGATGCTCCATGTGCGGCGTAGCTGAGACTATTTGTCAAATTTTTTACGAGTGCCCGTTTGCTATGTCGATCTGGAATCGTTTGAGGCAGCATTATGGGCTGGTACATCTCTCATATCAGTCTGTGCGCTTCCTTTTAAACGATTCCACTGGCGAGGTATTAAAACCGGACTTAGCCGTTGCGATCGCCTTCATAAATAAAGAACTCTGGGTAACTCGTTGGAGTCGATCGCAGGGCCATCCTCTATCAACGTCGATCGTATGGAGGAAAGTGGCCATTCAGCTTCGATCTTTTCTGCTCCTTGAATGGTCACGGATAGGTCCGGTTACGTTTAAAAACCGCTATACGTCATCTAAGTGTTTATGTGAGGTCATCGAAGGAGACCAGACTTTCCTTTTCACCTTCCCGATGGCCTTCTGATACCTCGTCAGATGTGAACGGGCCTCGTTTTTGAGGCGTTTGTATAAGCCACGCAGCCCCATATGGGCTGCCTGCCACTTACAGCATGTGCGCCTGGACGCAATTCCATCAGCCTCAGCTCCAACAGCAGCGACGCAGCCATTGCCACTTCACTTGCCGATGTTGACTCTGCCCGAGGATGGTCTCCAAGCCTGGGTCTCTGAATCAGACGGACGAGGATGAGATAGGATACATAAGTAGGCAAGTCACTTTTACTGATTCGGACTCCGACAATACTTTGATGATGACCTTAGCCGAGACGAAACACGACAGTGGCGGAGCCAAAATTCCAGTAGCATCGAGGACCCCGAATCCCACATTGCCCAAGGTAGAGGACGTAACCGCTACAAGGACGACTGCCCGAGAGAAGGCCCGACCGCTAAGGTTCTTCAAGGGAGCATAATTCCGGAGTTTCGACTACCTGTATTGACGATTTCGCCCGACCAAGCCACCGATCTGTCAGCGTCCTCTTCGTTAAGCGTTAACTATTTCCTGCGTGCGCGGGCCCGTTTCCGCGTTAGGGAAAGCGCGCGAGAGGACGGCTTTAATCACCTAAACTACAATAGGTGCTTGTTTAAATTACCTATTAGAACTTTGACGTTTGTTAAGCTGTCGCATAACTTTATTCGTTAATCATTTAATTTCGCTCTACTGTCTAATTTGTTTTGCTTTGTTCCGGAACAGACACAGCTGAATCAAGACTGACGACATTGAGTCTTCCGTCGACGTACATGACCTCCAGCCAATACTGGTTCCTGTGCCAACCCGCTTCGGACTATTAACGGAAGCAAGTTCCTATTCATGGTGTCTACTCTAAATTCTCAAGATTGTGACATTTCAATCAATTTGTTCAAACTTTGAAAATTCAAGTTGAATTTAAAGTTTCTTTTTCTTTATTACGTAAACGTCTGCTCCTCTCTCTGTATGTATGTGACACTTATCACCTATAACATTAAAAATTCCCTTACCCTCACCGATAATCTTTCTTCCGTCCAGACTAACGATTTCCACTGCCTCATGTCACTCAACATAACTAACCTTTACACTAATGTCCCCGTCCCTGACACTTTTTCCATCCTTGAATGCCTTGTTTGTTCATCTTCCTTCCCTGTTCCTGACTCCATTGACCTCTTCGCTATTCTCTCAGTCATATCTAACCACAACTATTTCACCTTTAATAATTCCTTCTATTCTCAACCCTCTGGCCTAGGAATGGGCTTCCCTCTTAGTAGCTTTCTCTCTGAAGTCTATCTCCAAAACCTCGAACTTACCTTTGTTACCCCCTCCTTTCTAATTCCACTATCATCTTTTACCATCGTTACGTGGACGATGTCCTAATAATATTCGATTCCCGCACTACCTCCCCTGCTGATTTCTATACTATTTTAATTCCTTCTACCCTGATATCCAGTTCACATTCGAAACCGAAGTTAACAAGTCTCATCACTAATGAGCCTGTTACCCATCACTTCTCTTTCTGTTTACCGTAAACCTACCACATCTAACCTAATCCACCATTCTTCATCACATCCTTCTTCCTATAAACGTGCTTCCCTCCGTTTCCTCATAGATCGTGCTGTCAAGCTACCCCTCAACCCTTCTTCTCGTTACTCTGAATTCCGCATTATCCGCTCCCTTGCCTCTACGAATGGTTTTTCTCCCTCCACCTTTTCCCGACTATTAAATCGCAGAAAACTCGCCCTCCTCAACCCTAAGCCTTTAGTCCTATCCCCGCCCAAGAAGTGGGTTTCTATACCTTTCCTTGGCCCCCATTTCTGCCGTCTAACTAATTTACTTCTTCGCTTGGTCTCCACATATCCTTCCGATCCTCCACCCCCGGTTTCCGCACATTGAACCGTCCCGCTCATACAAATACCAACAACTATTCTCGTTCCGATGTATATCGCCTAGACTGCGGAGTTTGTGAGAGGTTCTACATAGGACTTTCATCCTGTACCTTCTCTGTTATTTTTAAAGAACATATGACGTCATTCCAAAAGAAAGAAGACAAGTCCCATTGTTTTAAATCCTAAATATACTTTGTTTAATGGCAAAAAGATTGACTCAAAATTTGAAAGGTTTGTTTAGGTGGGCCCTTAGACGTTTTTTGCATACTTTACAGTACGCATACGAAGGATCATCTGCATCATTAAAAACAAGTTTGGTCTTCAGCAGAGAGCATAAGATAACAGGAAAAGAAAGCTTTTATGCAACTTACCTGAACATTCTTCTAGCCATCCTATAAAGTCCTTTTCTTTTTCCCATGATTTTTGGTAATTTTTTATATAATTTGCCCATTTACCCATTATACTGTAGGAACAACCAACAATATTTGAATAAAATAACCACTTCTATTCCACTCCATTCGCATTATAAAATTAAATAAAAAATAATTACGTGCTAGCTTTTAAGCCATCGAAATGAAAAACATACAGAGAAGATAAACCTAAAAACTGTGAAGTCTACTTACAATTGTGAAGTCTTCTAAAATATTTAGGCTACTGCTTTTCGATCGACTACTAATGCTGCTGCACATCAATCGATCAGTGTAGTGAAAAAAGTAGTACGAGTGGTCCAGGAGCCTTTAGCTCACTTTACACGCTCGCCCAAAAATTAGACCAAATGAGGTACACTGAAGTAGGAAAGAAGCCTGATGAACCTCTTAAGTCACCCAGAGAAGAATCCCTTCATGGTAGGGACGAGAATCGGATTGTGGATTGACGAATAGCGAATCCGAAAAACTAGGATCTAGCAGATCCAGTAGTCGGGGAACTCGGCCTTGTAAATGTTCTCGAAATTGACATCCAAGATATGACAGGGTGTTCGAAACCTGAGGGAACTCCTGATAGTGAGTGAGTGATCCAGGATATCAGCAACCAGGGTATTTTCATGGTGTTCCATCTTGCGCTGCTGCACCTTATTTATCAGCTTATATATACTCATATAATATAAAACAATACAAAACTTCCGGATTACATTATAAAACTCGAATTGGAGCCCTTCTTGATCAGCCCATTTCATCCCATCCCCACTGTCCTGTCCACAAAACCATCTGGGTGGCCTTGAACCCTAACCTCCTCTTCTTTCCCTCTGCTCTCCATCCACATTTTATCAGCTTCGAGATCGTCCCCCCCCCCTTAATCAACAAGAACCACTGACTTTATAACTCCTAAGTTCCTACTCCCCCCCCAAATTTACCCCCTTTTTTCCACTCTACATTGGTCTACTCTAACGCCCCCGCCCCTCGCTCACCTACCAGACAACCATCCATATTAATTGACTAGAAGAGGTACCCGGCGTTTGCCCGGGATAATTACACTTGCACATATTTTTCTTTTCATTGTTAGTCATGAGATATTGATTGTTGGTTCATGCAGAGCGTTTGTGAATTGCGTGTT
>JAHWFO010028506.1:0-34394 GCA_023313115.1 Rhysida immarginata | reverse complement strand
CACCCACAGACAGACCCACAAACATCCTTCTTTATATATATAGAAGAAGAAGATTATGGCGGCGAATCAACAGCATGACCCAAATGAGCTGAGTGAATCTCAAATAAACATCACCAAGGAAGAGTTAACTAGTCAACTAAGTGAATATGAGGAGCAATTACAAGCAATATTTAAAAACAGATCTTCCACAGTTGAACAACGGGTGAAGATCGAGGCAGTTCTAAAAAACGTTAGCAATTACTTGAGGCTAGAAGGAAAGGTCAGTGATTTCACGAAAGAAAGGAAGAAAAGAAAAATCCAACACCAAAGTACGCAATGCAATATAAATCAATTCAATAACAGTATTTTTGAAAACGAAGAGGATTTAACACTATCCACATTAATAAAGAATATAGACAATAGTGTCATTAGCGCACAAGAATCGGTGCTACAATCAATACAGGCCCTTCAATTAAAACTAGAAAAGGGCCTATTCCCATCATTATTAGAGAACATAAACATTTCAAAGCAAGATATCATATCAGCAGTGATAAAAGGAATAATGAACTCTCTGAATGATGTAATGGTGGACCTGGTTAAAAATATCAGAAAACAAATAAGCAGCGACGTGCTTGTTAAGCCGTGTGATTGTGCCATTCAACTGAAAGCAGTTACAGACGAGTTAGTGAAGATTTCTAAAGAACAACGTTCCCAAACTTCTCTTATAAAAAGCTTGGGAATAGATAACTGTAACCTGCGACAAATTGTGGATAATCAAAATTGTCTTATAAATGACTTAGTGGCTCAAAATGCCGTGTCGGAAGAGAGGCCTCCTGCTGATGTGGTTGGGCCTAAGGCAAATGACATACATGAATCTCGAAATGCAATAGGAAATGATAGATTTATGAGAAACGAAGAGTTGTTGTATGAGATTTCTGCAATAAGCAAAAACAAATCTGGGGATTTGCCTGAGCCTCGTTTACGCACTCAAAATGCAGTGCAGTCTGACCCTGGGACCAATAACGTCGCCGATGAGGACGGCTTTACCGTCGTGCAGAGTCGAAGGAAAAGAGGTGGAAAGTTGCGAAAAATAGACCCAGACATCAAGAAGGACTATACAGCTGCAAACAACAGTACTGTTAGGCCTAGATCCCAAATGAATCGAACTGTTAAACCTATTATTGGGACCAATATATCTACACGAATCAAATCAGTGCAAACAAAAAAATGGCTCTTTATATCACGACTTGCTACAGATGTGACGAATGAGGAATTTGTCGACTTCGTAAAGAATTCTTTAGGCGATGATGTTGATTGCATTGAAATGACAACCAAATACGATTCGTATAAATCTTACAAACTTGGGATCCCTATACATGTATTTTCCAAAGCACTTGAAAATGATATCTGGCCTAAAGGAGTATTAGTTAAAATTTTTAAATCATACAGGCCTAGAATAAATAAACCCGTGAATAGCGCTGCTTTTTTACAAAAATCGAAACAGAAAAACGAAAACAAGTAATGTTAATATATGACGCAGATAGTCATACATACGATAAAGAAAATACGTATAAACTCTTTTCTGCTAATGTTCAATCTATATTTAATAAACTATCTCAACTCGAGATTATTCTTGCTAGTGACAGTTTCTTTGCTATGTGTTTTTGTGAACATTGGTGTGCCTTAGAGACGCAAAATTTTGCTCAAATAAAAGGTTTTCAATGTGCAACTATGTTTTGTAGAACTCAACAAAAACATGGTGGTGTGGCAATTTTTGTTAAGGATAATATTAAGTATTCTGTGATCGATTTGAGTAAATACTGTCATGAAAGTAATTTTGAGGTAGTTGCTGTAATTATAGATCTTCTTAATGCAAGATTTATTCTCGTATCTATATACAGAGTACCTACAGGCGATAGGGATGCTTTTCTTAATGCCATGGATAGTCTCTTGCTCAAGTTAGTTAAGATGAAATTACTAATAGTGATATGTGGTGATATAAATATAGATATAAGAAATAATGAAAGCTTTGTAAACCAGTTTTTAGATTTACTTAGATCTCATAATTGTTATTGTGCTAATCATATGCCTACAAGAGGAAATGTTTGTCTAGATAATGTTTTAACAAATGCCCCAAGAGATTCTATAATTGTCGATGTCTTACAGCCTCCAGTGTCTGACCATAATGGTCTGATTACAACTTTGACACTGGCTTGTGAAAATATAACTCCAAAGAGTTTACCTATAGAAAAATTAATACGTTCTTTTAATATTGATAAATTTTACTTGTACCTCTTAGAAACAAATTGGAGACTTGTTATGGATAAACCAAATGCTATGCTTTTTGAAAATTTTTTCCAACATTTTTTGGAGGGCATGGCATCGTGTTTTCCGAAGAAAGTTATTAGGATTATGCCCCATAATGGAAACACTCGTGTTGATAATAAAAATGCCTGGTTTTCTGATGAGCTTTGCTTACTGAAAGAAAATGTTACACGTCTTTATCTTTTTTATCAGTGGGCCTTACGATATAATACCTCCGTTGAAAAAACGAGGACAAACTATCTGGAGGCGCGTAAAGTTTATAAACAAGCTATTAGGCAAGCCAAATTTAATTACAATGTGGAATATATTGCATCAGCCACTAATAGTTGCAAGGCAGCTTGGGAACTTATAAACACAGCCAGAGGCATTTCCAGCAGCAAGAAGACTCAACATATTCTTACACCAGATGATTTTAATAATACATTTATTTCAACTGTAATGGAAGTCTCGAAAAGTGTCCCAGCTATGATGACTATGTCAAATTTATTACTACAAAATCATTTAGTGCCACTTGTGAGCTTTATGTGGGGCCATGTATCGCCAGAGGATGTATATAAATCAGTACTGGAAATAAAAAGTAATGAGAGTAAAGACATTTACGATATTAGTAGTGATTTAGTAAAAATGGTTTTGTCTGTCATTCTAGAGCCTCTTACAGCGAGTATAAATCGGTGCTTTTTAATCGGTCAGTTTCCTGAGACACTCAAGCTCTCAAAAGTGGTGCCTATTTATAAAAAAGGAGATCCTACTTCTCCATGTAGTTATAGACCAATCTCTCTAGTACCAATATTCTCAAAAATTATAGAAAAGATAGCGAAACGCCAAATTACCGAATATTTTGAAAGTAACTCATTTTTTTCAAATTCTCAGTATGGATTTCGAAAGGGTATGTCAACTGTGGATGCAGTAGAACTTCTGGTTTCAGAAGCGATAAAGGGATTTGAGGGGTGTGCTGGCACCTTGGCATTGCTATGCGACCTTACTAAGGCCTTCGACTGTGTTCCGCACGACATACTGCTTAATAAACTTCAATATTATGGCATAAGCGGAGTAGAATTGAGTTTCTTTCGAACTTACTTGGAAAATCGTACTCAGAGGGTCTATGTTAATCAAAAACTCTCTGACATAGCAATTGTCCAGAATGGAGTACCACAAGTTTCAGTTTTGGGCCCTGTCTTGTTTTTAGTCCTAATTAATGATCTACCTAGTAATATTGGTTGTAGATCACTAATTTTTGCTGATGATTCTACTTTTTTTTTCACGAATAAAAATACTGATATATTACTCAACTTAATGAGTGAAATTCTGGACGTAGGTAATAAATGGTTCTCAGTAAATGGTCTTTTGCAAAATACCAGTAAACTGCAGATGATTTTGTTCACTCTTGGTAATTGTCCGGATATGGATACCAGGCTTAAAGAACAGAGTCTACAGGACAGTGTTAAATTGCTAGGTATTATTTTGGACGTGAAATTGACATGGGCCCCACATATTAAAAATATATGTAGCAGATTATCGAGAGTAATCTTTCTATTGCGAAATTTAAAAGACCTAATTCAAAAGTTGTTTTTAAAAAATGCGTATTTTGCTTCTTAATCCTATATGGTATTACCCTATGGGGTAATGGACAGGATGTTAAAAACATATTATTGTTACAAAAAAAGGCAATAAGAATTATATCCGGCACCCACTCCTTAGCTCACTGTAAACCTCTTTTTGTTAAAGAAGGTATACTTACTGTAATAAACTTATCTATACTTGCTTGGTCAGGGTTAAACAAAATCTAAATGATTATTCTCCAAGAAATAAAATTCATTCTTATGTTACCAGAAATTGCCAATACCTAGATCAGCCTTACTGCAGACTAAATAAGTCTCAGAACTGGTACTCTTCAATGAGTATCAGGATATTCAATAAATTGCCAACTACCAGTCATGACGTTAATCTAAACAAATTCAAATTGGTTGTGTATGACTGGCTTTTATCTAATCCATTTTATGATATTCAGGAGTATCTGAACCTTTCAGAAATTCTTATTAAATTCTAAATTAAAAAACTCTTAAGTTTATTTTTTTACTGTATTCCTGTACATTCCTGTTATTCTTACCTTGTACCCTGATGACATATGCACTGTATAGTGTTTTCGACTAATAAATTGTATTGTATTGTACTCAATTGCGAATAAAGCACCAATGGGAGGCCAGCGCCAAATTTCGAAAACGCTGCTGTGTCCATTAAAAGAACAATATGACATGACCTTTTCACGCCTCTGGTCTTCCATTGGTCTTCTCGTCTCGTCCTCGTTTTTTTTGTTATTGGGCAATAATTTCGCCCAAAAATCGTCACAAAATTCGCACAAAAAAACGCCCAAAAATCGCAAATTTGAAATTTTAGTAGCCCAATTCAGTCGCAATCGCAAATTTGAAATTTTAGTTGCAATTTGAACAAAAAAGTAGCCCAATTTGCGATAAATCGCCCAACCTGCCAACCCTGCTGCGTGTTAGAGGTGTCAAGTGAAGAAGCGCAGTTGTACGGTCGCAATTTCGTCGCCACGGAGTATAGCCCGTATCATTCTTGCGTGGGAATTTTTCCGTGGTCTCTACAGGGATTTTTGCTCGAGGACGTCGGCCGGTTTGTACTGCTCCAAAGATGAGAAGTTTTTGATGACCTATGCGGCTCCGAAATTGTTTGATTGGGAACACGCCTAAAAATGCATTTCTCAGCTTTATTTTGTCAACAAACTAAAATTAATCGAATGCGATGTTTCTTTTATCAGGATGGACATATTTCTTTATCTCACGAATTAGACATATCTCAGAATGTATCGTCAGTGACTTACCTTCTTCTTTTATTTAATGGCAAAAGTCATTGCACCTCGGATTTCGTTAATGTGGAGTAATTCTTCAACTTTAAGCTATTGCGTATTGGCGGTGTTATTGTCTGGATTATTCGGAAGCCATCGTACTTCCTCAACTATTATTGAATATGTTTCAGTGACTTGGACGTTTGTCGGACAGATATTATAAATTAGCCTGCGGTTACCTATTACGCAGTGCTTTTAGTTCTAAGGCATATTGTTGCTTACGACCAGAATGTCTTTATTAAAATTATAAAGGCTCTTTTCAAATTCATAACTTTAATTAATTTTCTTGATCTACTACGTTAAGAACACGTAATCGTCAACATTTAAAAGTTATCCACAAGTGTTACTGTTTATATAAAAAGTAGTGTCAATGCTAAGAAGCATTATTGTTTGAGTTTTATTTTAAAACTTTATTCAACCCAATATCTACAATTAAGAGTTTTAATTGTGCTACTACTTCCTGTATGTTTGACGGCTAGGAGCCGCGACGCCATATCGTTAAAATTTATATAAATTAAAGTTAATTGATTATTCCATTATCGTTAAAGATACTACTTGTGTCCATGTTTATTGTTTTCCACTGCGTTGGCACGTAAGCTCCTTTTAAATAGAAAGGATTCTACGAAGTTAATTCCAGAGACCACAAGCCCTAAATTTATTAGTATTGCTTATGATCCGCAATTAACTAAGGGCTTGAAAAAGATTTTCAGCGCTTGGAACTTAAAGATTGCATTCGAAAGTGGGAATACTTTGAAAGCACTCTTAGGAAATTCTAAAGTTGCCTTCCCACCTCTGGAAAAGTCGGGAATCTATCTATAAATGTGATTTTTGTGAGAAGAACTATGTTGGACAGAGCTCCAGAAATATTATTAAAAGGTGGAAAGAGCATTTAGCTCATGTAAAATATGGCAGGTCGGACAGATCGAGCATCGCCAAACATGTTTTGGACACGGATCATGGTATTAGTTCAGATAATTTTAAGTTACTTAGATCCGTCAATTCAAGAAATCAAGTAGACAGCTTTGAGAGCATAGAAATCTATAAAAGGGATTCTAAAAATTTATTAAATATGGACTCAATTTCTGTTCTGTTTTATTTATTGAATAAATTTTTTTTATTTTATTTTTTTATTTTTTTATATTTATTTATTATATTTATTTTTCTTTCATCCTCTGACAAGGTATCTCCTGTTATTTTACTGGCCCACTGTTAAACTTTTCCAATAGGCGTTATTTCCGCTTAACCAATGGGAGATATTCTTTTCATTGCTCCTCCATCCCACCTTGTCTATATATTCTCTAGTATTAAGGTTGCTTTCTTTAGTTGCATTTTGTCCCCCTTCGCTGAAGATGACAACTTGGTAGCCGAAATACGTATCCGGTAATTCAAGTCTCCTTGTGGATTAGAGGTTCCCTCTGATTTTGGTGGTCTATATAGATAAAACACGGGTTTATAGATGGCGTCAATCATTTTAAAATTGAATGGACATCAGACTTATGCAACAATGATACCTCTGGTTGTAAAACATCATTATTTTCTAGGAGCTTTGAAACACTTTGGACCAAGGCATAGGAAAGTATTAATGCAAGATGCAAATCTTAATCAAGTCAAAACTCTGTATGAGTTCTGTCATAACATTCTACATCATAAAGTCCTCTGGACACCACACATTACAAAGCATTTGAAGAAGATAAAAGTCCATAATATTATTTCATTAAGGGCTAAGAAAACTTATCTGAACCAACGTGGGAATGACTTCCTTCTACCACTTTTGGCCGCACGTATCTATATATATAAAGAAGGATGTTTGTGGGTCTGTTTGTCTGTGGGTCTGTGGGTCTGTTTGTCTGTATGTTTTTTTATACAAATCTACAGTTTTATTCCGATCTTGATAAAATTTCGCATACATGACCTTCAAAGCATGAGGAAGGTCACTGTCTACCTCAGATTTCGGAAAAATAATAAATATCGATAAAAAATCGATATTCATGGTTATGGCAAGGCATTTTAATGAGAAATATCTCATGACCAACAATGCAAGGCAAAGTTTGTACAACAATAGGTATCAACAATGGTATCAACACGCAATTCACAAACGCTCTGCATGAACCAACAATCAATATCTCATGACTAACAATGAAAGGAAAAGATTGTGCAAGTGTAATTATCCCGGTCAACGCCGGGTACCTCTTCTAGTTTAGAATAAATTAATTGGTTAAGAAATGCAAAAGTAAGTTTTATTTTTTTCTCAAGAATATCAAAGGCTCCTTCAATTTCAAACTCAGAGTGTGCCTACGCAACTACCCACTGAACACACCAATGCAAAACAGACTGGGTTTGATGTTAAAGGAAAAAACGTAATAATCAACTGTATTCGCAAATCAATGAGATTTCAAAAGCTCCAAATTTCAATGTACATGAGAAAATGAACCTTTATTTATACAGGGTGTCCGAAAAGTCTAGCATTATGATGTATATCACAGTCCAGAGGCGATGCATTAGATAGAACAAAAACGTCTTATAGCAAGTGGATCCTGGGCTTTCCATTTCCGACCTCAAAAGTGACCTTCAAGGTCATTCAAACCGTAACTTTTTCCCTATTAGAGATAGAAGAAAATTTCCAATTACGAACTTGTAGAGCACCCCAAAAATTAGTCTAAATCAATCTTTACTTTAACTGATTCATAGGAAAGTTGTGTGAGATAAATGAGGATGAAGATTGGTATGCTACTCGTCGTCTCACCCCCCCCCCCACACACACACAAGAATGGCACAGTTTCTCACGCGAAACTGTAATTATTCAAAGTTCATTTACATGTAGTTTCTTCACGGTCTCCATCATTGTGCCGTCAGACCTTTTTCGTTGCTCTTCATATGGCCTGAGTGTTGCTGTCACTTACTGTTTGGCATTAGTTTCATCACAGTTGTTGAACTCCAATTTCAGTGTTTATTAGTTTTACGTACCTGCGTTGCATCGATATCTCGACCCGTATACCTGTAACAGAACAGATTTGCGTATTAAGTTTTAATTTATTGTTTTTCTTTGAAGTCCGACAAAGAATGTTACATATCTTTTGTTCGTTTCTGTTCGAGTTGTGCTTCAGCATTCGCCAACGAGGGTGGTAACATTTGTTGCGTGTTTCTGTTAACATCACCATTTTATTTTACGTAAGAACTAACGCACAGTTGCCTGTAACACGATGACGCAATATCCACTGCATGAGATGGTCGACATGGTCTTCTGCTATGGTGCAATTAATGAGAGTATTGCTGATGCAAAAAGACTGTATGCAGAGCGATTTCCGACTCGATGCCATCCTCACTACAGAACACTCCAGCACATCAACAGATTCCAAACCACTGGATCTGTTCAGCAGCTACCTCGAGAAGGTCGTCCGAGGACTGCAACAAAAGATGATGCCAAGTCCTAGCAGTAGTGGTAGCTAATCCTCATACAAGTGTCCGAGCAAATCCAAGCAAATATCACATTGTCTGGGTATTAGCAAATCTTCCGTGTGGGACGTTCTCTCGTATGGGTAGCCATACCATATTCATTGTGCCCAAGCGCTGGAATTACGAGACAATGGTTCCCAAGCAGAGTTTTGTGACTGGCTGCTCAGTCAAATTGATGACGATCCACAGTTCGTAGGCACGATCCTGTAGTATGATGAGGCCCAGTTTTCACGAAACGGTACTATCAATAGGTATAATCTACACTACTGGGCAGAGGAAATTCCTAGGTGGCTGAGACCAACATCACACCAAGTGAACCGGAAAATGAATGTTTCGTGTGGAATTTATGGGACACAAGTCGTAGGTCCTGTTTTTTTATGAAGAGTTTTTTTTTTTTTATGCGCTACCGGGATGAAATACTGACTGATGTGGTGGAAGAGTTTCTAGATAATTTGCCATTGGCAGAACGTCTAGGACTATGGTACCAGCAAGACGGTGCACCACCACACTTTGCAAGAACAGCAAGGGAATGTTTGGATGGAATGTTTTCAAAAAGTTGGATTGGCAGAAACGGACCAGTTTCGTGGCCACCTAGGTCACCGGATCTTAAACCCTTAGATTTCTTCCTTTGGGGGCATTTAAATGAAGAGGTTTATGCCACGGAACCCAGGACACAGCGTGAACTTCAAGGACAAATTGAAGTAGCCATTAGGCAAATTCTTACCATGACAGTGACAGCTGTCCAGAAGGCAATCACCTATCGTGCACAGTTATGCTTTGCAGCCGAAGGCAAACACTTTGAGCATACTTTGAAATAACCTATGTTCGATTATGGAACTCAGGACTTAAATTACAATGTAGTCTTCAACCCTTTTGAGTTTAGAAATAAAAAGCTCACTAATTGCTTTGTTTGTGACTTCTGAACACGATGGTGGGAGGGTGGCATACCAATCTTCATCCTCATTTATCTCACACAATTTTTCTACGAATAAGTTAATATAAACATGGTATTAGACTAACTTTAGGGTGCTCTACAAGTTCGTAATTGGGAAATTTTCTTCTATCTCTGATAGGGAAAAAGTTATGGTTTAAATGACCTTGAAGATGACCTTGAAGGTCACTTTTGAGGTCAGAAATGTAAAGTCCACGATCCACTTGCTAAAAGATGTTTTTGCAATCATAGTGCTAGACTCTTTGGACACCCTTTATAAACTTCAAAAATATCTAAGAGCTAAACGACATGAAGGTAGCTCTAAACAATCGAGTTTCTCAACCCAAAGTGACCCTCAAACCCTACCTATGTCATCATTAATGCACCCATCACCGTCACCGCAATCCCCTCCAGAGACACCTCCATATCTATTACCTCAGCAGCTCATCTATTCAACTCAATTTCATTTGTCTGCAAGTGTAAAAGAAAAAACCTACGATGATGGTGATACTGTCATGACTAGTGGAACCAATGAAGAAGAACACAGAGGTAGCACCTTTTGAACCTAATGACTTTACCTTTTGAACGGACCCCCTCAGTGGTATCACCTCCTTGAGAGACTTCGAAAGAGATCTGATGTTAGCAAATGGAATAACAAAGGCACAGTGTCAGTCACTGGAAAACCAATAAGTGATTCAGACATTAATAGTTAATAAAAGACGTATTATCACCCCTACACAACCTGATGAAATCACTAGTGGGCCGAGATCGCTTCGCCTCAGTATTACATCATCTCAACATCGCTGAAGAATTAACCGTTGACCATGCATATCGAACTGTGAGTGCATCCTTGAAAGTCAAATGCGCGCGTTGAAACGCCATGACCCCGACTGGCTGGATTACAATCAATAACAATTTAATGTAAAAATTCAATTTGTAATGCTGACATTAAATTTTATTTTAATCTCTGTAAAATTCAATTATATGTGAGAAAAACTGTCTGTTTAATTTATTTATTAGGCATTAAAAAGAAAACATAAACAAAGACAAGTTCTGAATTTAAAAAATTTATTTGAACAAATGAATATAGAAATTGAATTAAAAATTAATTAGAATAATTAAACAGCAATTTAAAGAGCAAGAATAATGATTCCATTTCGACTTTTGACATGCCTAAAATGCGGAGTTGTCAGTAAATTCATCTTGAATGAATTCCCATTTCACGAGTAGGACATTCAGAATCAGTTTGTTTGCATAAGTGTTGTTGATGATAGCATCCATAGAATAACCCCTAGCAACTAATTTCATGTAATGTAGACAGTGATGATCACATGTGTCCAACATCTGATGATGCATTATTCTCGAGTAGTAGATTCATTTTTCAGAGTGTGCAAGCAGGAACGAGGGGAAATGTACTTTTGGAAACATTCCGAAAGAATCAAAGATGCATATCTGTTTTTCTGAGGGTATAAAGAGAGGTACCTAGTGAGTGCCTGATTTACTGGAATCGTCTATCTTAGTGATGAGTAGATGGGTAAAAAGGCTTGAGGAATGCAATCAAATCAGCAGGGAAAACAGCTCTTGCCAGAGGACATGTGAAGGGATCTCGCTCGAGAGCGCTCCATATCTGCAGCGTATCCATCAAATTTAATTTGTGAAATCAAAGCTCACAGCTTTGGCTTTATTGATTTCCAGGAGGTTCTGATACAGACAATAGGCAATCTGATTCACTGAGTTAGCTAAAGCTTCACAGAACTGAACTTTACACTCAGCATACCATTGCATATAAGATTGTATCTATCTGTATATTAATTTCGTTCTCCCAAATAATCAAAGGCAAGAAATCTGTAACGAGCACCATAATCAAACGGTGACGTCTACATCTCTGTCTTCTTTCCAAATACGAAGTGCTTTCATGAAGTGAACAAACTCTCTCAGTTAGGAATCATTCATAATGTCAGGTGTCACCGGATGTAAAAGGATTGCTCGAGTATCCAATGACAGTGAGAAGAAAGATAGATTGAAATGTCAAAAGTTAAACAAGTTCGAAGTAAAACATCTATTCTGCACTTCACTCGTTGAAAATGCAAAAATCAACGAATAGGAATCTCTCCAGTAATTAAATTCTCTGTGACATGGTTTCTAGTTCCAGCAGCTATGCTCGACGACCTCATTTGAACTCGCCCAGTAGGGTAAAATGCATTAGTGGGTTATTGAGTTTTCGCAAGTGCTAATAAGGTAGCCGTATTAACTTTAACCCTCTCAATGTTCAACTTTGCTTTTTGAATTGTGATCTGATCATTAGCATTAGCTGCATAAGACATCAGAGCAAAGGTTGGTTTACTTCTGTAAAGTCTCAGGCAAAATTCCAATGAGTTTAGCAGCAATCGACTCTGCCGGAGGAATGTCTAAATGGAGAGGGGCCCTCCATGTAGTAGAGGCCATTTCGAACGACCTTTTTGCGTGATTTTGTGACATGGCAAGTGCAAGTTACTACGTCCTAGAGCATATTTTTATTGTCTCGTCATCTTTTTATTACTTTAGCGTTAAGTTTTTATCTTAGTTATATGAATTTAGCCCTTTCTCTGCTGCTTAACGTCTCGCTATCAGTCATTGCGAGTCGTGATTTTTCTGTCTATCTGTACATCCTGCATTTTCTTATTCTTGTGAGCGTCGGACGCCGATAGAAATCACGTGATGGAAAACGCCGAGCGATCGTTGAGAGGGGAAGTTTTGTTTTAACGTATTTTTTTGAAATAAGGAAAACTGATTGGTTGTTGTAAAAGGAAATTTTTTTCTGCCAGAGAAGGTGCGCGAACAATAAAAAAAAACCACTAGGGGCGAGCTTGTGAAATGGACGCAACATGCAGTGCTCCTCTTTAAAGGTCAACGCAGCTCTTCATATATGGAGATTTGTGAATGAATCTACTGCTCATTATGAAGGTGGAAGACCCAAACTTCACCCAAACTTGTGTGAGAAAGTAAATGCATAAGGATAGTGTTTTTCTTCAGTTGGAGATATAAACGATATCAATGGTGTATGTCAACGGCTCAGTCAGCGAGACACATGCTGCTTAACATCGAGGAAATTTACAACTGATGATTGGCAAGCCTAGTTATTAGAATAACAGTCTCTCGGGTGAGTTGGTCGGAGGTTCTCTGAATGTGTATGACAGTGGACAGGCTGTCTGGTTAGAGAGTCTGGTTATTCGAAGTTTCTAGTGCTCGCCAAGGTCAAGGATCGTTCATCGCAACATCGCAACGGTGGAAACTTCGACAACAAAGTAGTGTCACATTGATGAGCTCAAGGAGAGTGAAACAAAGACAAAATTCTGAAGGAAACAGATAAGTGTTCAATTATTCTGAAATAATCGCAGGCGCACAATTACTGGCAGTACTGTGTGTGTTTAGCCCGTTGAACTTTGTTTACAAACTTTGCATGAGCGCGAGAAGAAAAGCGCGGTTAAATTTAGTGAAATTCCGATTTCAATCCATACCAGTAAATTGTTCTCATTTAGTCATATTTATTTAGCTCTTAAGATTAACCCACTAATACTAATTTTCATTCAAGTTTGTCTTATCAATAAAAGTTTGAATTAAACATTAAAGAATGAAACATCACAACAACCAGGTTTTTTACCCATAGATTTCTTAGTGGTTTTGCAAAGCGAAAGATGTTTGAAAATATAGAACCTGAAACGCTATCCCTCTAAACACGGGTAAGCCACTACCCCTCTTACTTAAATAGTAACATGAAATCACCTCTTGATTCGGAAGATAGGGTATGTGCATCTTGAAGTAGTTTATTAGGGTGATGGAGAGAGAAAAGAAATCAACCTTACTCTACAGTTGTTTCTTACGAATATGTAAATTCACAATGATTTTCTCTGATGAAAACGAGAATAAATCATCGTGGTCTGAATGAACAGCAATTTCAATTGTACTGATGACGTTTTTACTAAGGAGAAAGTAATCTGCAAAGTCTAAAAAATCACTTCTTGTCTAGCATGCGATACTGGAATGCGTTTCCCACAACATGAGGCTGGATGATGTCTGTATCTGTATAACCAAGTATGCCTCTTGTAAGGTTGATTGGTATCGAACCTTCTCCAATAACGAGCTCCAAATCGGAAAGCATGGGCTGTAAACCTAATGTGTAACACAGTCATTTGCTAAAATTAAAGTAGCAACCCTCGATGCGTTTGAAATGTAAAATTTCTTAGGCGTGACATTGATATTGTAAAAAGTCTGTTCTTTCAGTTGAATCAATTTAATGGGAGCGTCAACAACGTTTCTATGACTATCGTAATAGCCCTCGGGTATTTTTAAGATGCAATGTACTTGAGTGTCAGATGGAACAAAACTGACACAACTGATGAACCCAACATCTGTGTCGTTTAAGAGCATAGCTAAAGAAGTTTTTAATTTCTTGTTCAGACACCTAATAGGTATAAAACTGATGTTAACAGCGGCTGGGAATTCAATGGAGCGTTCTGCAGATCCTCTAAATTATACAAAAATCATTAACCAACCTCATCACAATAGCTGCATCTCTAAAATGGTCATTTCGAAATTCAAAAGCTTCAACCCTGCTTTGCAATTTGGAGCTCTTAAATTCAACAATTTTTTGGTACGCAGGTGCCGTCTTGGGATGCCTTAACAGAAAAACCTGATACCCACTTAAACGGTGAATGGTAATCTGTATATTAAGAGAAACGCTCCTCGAAAAATGTATTTGGTGGATCAAGCCACACCGAAGTTTGATTAGAATCTGGCGTTCGAGAATTAACTCAAGAGCTCCAGAAACGAAAGTCCAGGCAAGTGCATATGTGCAGCAACTTATCGGAAATACCATATTATATTATTTCGCTCACTACGCCTGCTTCATCTTGGAAAAATTAGAGGTGTCCCACCAGTCATTCCGCGAGCGACAACGGATCAAGCTTCGAAGTGTAACCAGGTACTGCAATACATCACATTATTGAGGGTCAGTATCGAAGCCTATGAAATGCGTCCTCCATTAGACTATGGCAGATAACAGCACAACACAAACCTCCTTGTTTTGCGGCCCGCACGCGACGTGCATGTTGTGAACATACAAGTCTTCACAATTAACCAGACTATATCAAACTTAACTTAAGAATTTTAGATGTAATTCTTAGTGCGTTCTTTACTTATGATATTTCACTATCATATGTTCATCTACCATTATCTCAGGACTCCCCCTTACTACGACTGCCACGTTGTTCCACAGAAATCTGAACTGACTACCTACTACGACTTACATCGTACAACCCAATGAAGAAACTTGGCTACGACAACATTCATCAACTCACCCAGAAATAAGAATATCTCAATTTGATTTCGTTATTGAATATAAACTTTAGAGATGTTTGATTTATTAATCCAGTTAAATTTGTGTTTTTATTAATTTAATTAAAATTAAATTTGGCATTCATTTAAAAGAAAGTCTCTGACGCTCACTCTTCTAAAATAATTGTGACAAAGATGTTTTGGTAAAGAAGTGTTATGGTAAAAGAGGACATCTTTCAAATAGAATTGCAAAACCAGTACTACTTCAAGTATGAAAGACGGTAGTGTTGAAATTCTTACTGGTGATATAATATTGAATTCGATTTATCCATTGATGAGTTCATTATTAAGCCCGATTTTAAAAGTATTGTTTACATCCGTAATGTTCTGGAAAAGGGCTGGGAAATGTTTCTTTCCGTTAAAGCAACTTCCCATCGCCCTTGTAAATGTAATGTTCGTGGTAACCGTGTAATATACTAAGCTGTTATATTAGTACGATTTTGCTCTCCCATAGGCGAGTTTATTGGCAACGTTACATATAAATCCACATCTTGATACTTGATGAAGACTCACAATCACAACTGACACAGAACGCGACTTGTCAAACGTTTAAAAGTTCTGTTTCTCGATCCCAGCTGTTCATGCTGTCTGGATAACCGTACCTTTTAACAAAAGTTTCACGAACAATTCACTGCGTTCGCCAATGGATAATCCTCTCGATGCTAAATCTTCACCATTTGGTTTTTTAACCTTTTGTAACTCTAGTTCGTAGAATAAAACTGATCTCATTGCCGTCGTAATCTTTAATTTTATAAACAACAGGTTTTTTTATAAATGATTTTTTAAACCTCAAACATCTCAATCCAGTTTGGTAGACAATTACTTTCGAAATATGTTAGTAATCCTCTATTTGCAGCCTCGGGATTATCTGAGGGGTGGCTGTATAATATCCATGCAGTTTCAACTACAGAGTAGGTGCATTTCGATCATTAACAACCGATGCAGCCAAACCCAATGCTCACTGAACTCTGTTGTAGCTTAGCACAAGGTCTGGCAAGACATCGATGTACCTGTGTGTGTTAGTAAATGTAAAAAAACTTAATCATATGCGTTTTTAACAGGCGGTTAAATCTTTTGGTCGTTGCGGCTTTCAGACTGATTCTGCAGCAAAGAAATGAATGTCTGAGTTCTTTAAAATAGTCAACTCGAAACATGCTTATTTAAAAACTACTTTTTATCACTGTTCACTTTTAGAGGAATGCAACCATCAGTTAATATTTTAGAATTTTTTTCCAAAATTCGAGGCCTGTGTTCATTTGTAGAGGGACAACCAGTGTGTATCAAGAGAAAACATCAAGCTAGATGTCACGAACATGCGCAGTGGAAGAGCGTGAGTGATCAAGGAGTTACGTAAACAAGGAGCATACATTTATTAGTTTCTTTATAACCATTAACTTTAATCATCAATAATAAAGGAACACAAATATCTTCAATTAAAATAAAGTGGAGCTCACCCACTTAAGGTGACGTGAGACCACATACAAAGTTTAAGTGGTTAAGGGGGAATTCCACTTACACGTGGAAAATCTCCCGATTAATAAGAAATGAACGTAGCCATCGAAAATAAGTACTAAATGTTCACCTAGACGGACGTTCTCAAACAATAATACAAAAAAAAATAAGACACTACGTCTTAATACAAATTTTACCGGCCCTACCTATAACAACAGGATATTCGCGACCGTTTGCCACTGCCCGACTTCTTGGAGCGAGGAATATTATTTCTCTGGTAAGGGTGAGAGATACTGCTGCTGACCGCACTAAAACCAAGCGGCTACGCAGAGCGTTGACCATCCTGGACCGGACTGCAAGGGAAGCTACAAAATACAAAATGAGTAGGCATTAGTAAGGAACTAAGTTGATCCGGGACGACAAAGAAATTACGCAGCAAAAAAAAAAAATATCAGAGCAATATTTTAGAATAATTCTGGAAGCAGAAACGTTTCGTCTGAAATTAGCTCGACACTCAGACTACATTGGTTCCTGCTAGTGGCAGCGCTAACCCAATTAACCTCAGGCAGCATTAGAATTCCAAACAAGAAAAGTAGGTCCTGCGGGGAGCGAGAGCTAATTTGCTTGGCCTCAAAGGCGCGGCCGTTAGGCCTCGTATGAAAAAAAAAAAATTTATTACGAGCGTTCACGCTCTTTAAAGAGGAATATCGGCTTACCTTGTGAGAGAGGCTTTCCCTTATATAAGCTGGTACGACCCAGAGAAAAATTCCAGCGACTACGTCGTCCGAAGAAAATGATGCCAAATCCGTTGCGGGGAAGACGCCGTGGCGCGAAGCGACTTGGAGCTCGGTTGCTACGACGAGCGAAGCTTCGATGCCAGTTGAGAAGAAAAATTGGTCGGGCCTTGGTCCAAATGTATCCCCATGGATTGGGGAAAATGAAGTCCTCGGCTCGGTCTGAGCGGCGTCCTTTAGTCGTCCCGTAGCTTGTCAATGGCAACGAGAGAGCTAGTGGGCTGAAAAGATGTCCTCTGCTCGGCGGAAGCGTCGTTCGAGGTTTGTTGCTGATCGAACGCGTGTTGAAAAGGAAGCGACGAGTGTGAGTCTTCGTTTGTGGGGTTGTCCACGTTTATGGACGCTGAAGAACAAACTAATGAATTGAAATAATTAAGTATGTCATGAGACGAAACATTATTACAGTCTAGCATAAAGTCAATGTCCACGCCCATCGCACGTTCGTTAGTTTGCTCGCCGAATTCCTTCAGTCCGTTGGCGGTGGAAAATTCCCTCATCATTGATGAGTTGGAGAGCCAAATAACGGGCGACCTAACCCTTTCACTCTCACTAGTCGAATCCATAGAGATAAATCATTATACGGTCGAATCCCTTAATTTAAGCTCCCGTCGTCCGCCTTCTTTTTGCGCACACGCTTGCACCGCTTCCCTTGCTTCCTTCCGCAGTTAGGGAGCATATAGAAACAGCTGCTCTTGATTGCTGCGGAAGGCGTCATCTGTTGTCGACGGATGGCGACAGACGAACTCCAGCATTATTTCTTAGCTTATGTCGTCTGCTAGAAACACTGGCGCCCATAACTGTCGCAATCCTTTGTGACACTATACTTCGTCCAACAAAAGAAAAACAGGGTGTGTTTCCGGTCTGATATCGACTACTCACTCATCCGCAATGCTTTGTGGGATCTCTCCTTCAGCGGCTGCACAAGTCAATTTGTAATGGCGACGCCCGTGCAACAACTCTTCAGCCAAACAAGGAAAAACTATTCCCAGCCAGGCTAGGGAGATTTGTGTGGAACGTATTTTGCTACTTTAAAGAAAAATAGTGTTTTAAAAGCTCATCTGCTTTGATAGAAGAAACTTCCAAGGCAACGCAAGTTTCTTTTTCTTGCGTTCGAACAATTGTTCAAGAAGGAAACGAAGCGTCTTCATGCGAAGCTACCACCCCCCTCTCCTCGCTTTTCGACTCCTGGAAAGAAAAGGCCCAGGGAATCTCGAACAACGATATATATAAAATTGAGTTAAAAGATAATTTTATGAAGGGTACAACATTTTTAATTATAATTAAAGCAAAGCAACTGAATAATATTAAAGTTTCTGCGGTAATATTATAAAGCGCTTCTTCAATGAGACATGAGACAGAAGTGATTAAGCGCATGAGGCCCCCTTTCTCTGATTGGCTAATCTGAAACTTCCTGTGACACACCCCGTTTTTCTCTTGTTAGATGAACTATAGGAAAGAAGAAATTTATTATTATTATTATTATTATTATTATTATTATTATTATTATTATTATATCAAGCAAATATATATACAAATATACTTATTAGCATTCCGACAGGAATAACATCGTCATAAAAGTAAAAACTCAGACAACATTTAGTGTCCCGAATCAAAAGATCCAAAAAAGTACTAAGATACAATCGATAGCAATATTACTAATTGATTGTGGTCAGTAATTATAAATTTTTTTTTTAATTTGTCTATTCAAAGAGTTACACTCAATTGCAATTTTGCGAATATATAAAGGTAGCGAGTTCCAAATAGCAATAGTATTATATGGAAAATGCTTAGAAAGAAAAATGGATACTATCCCTGGTGGTTCTATCTTGTATCTACGTGTTGCACGATAATTCGAGCTTTCAGAATCCACATTTGAATAACGGGTGGTGGATGATGAACATTTCGAAGAGCAGTTGTTAATTCAATGATCAAACCGATTTTTCGGATCATATCCAAAGTTGGTAGATTTATTTGACGTCATAACGCTGTTATTGAATCGAAACGAGATCTGTTAAATGCTGTTCTTATTATTGCATTGTAAGCTACTTTAATTGTCGGTAAATTGCTGGAGGATATACTTGCCCAAATGACTACGGTGCAGTGAAGAAACGGATGAATTTTTATAGTATAACTACTCTAAGTTCCTAGGTAGACAGAATGGTACGCAATCTTTTAATTCGATAATTGCGGCTTTTGAGTCCTGATATTAATTTTTCACATTGAATATTAAAGTTGAGGACATTATCGAATATAAAGCCTAGAAATGTCAAATGATCAGTCTCAGCCGTCTTCCGGATATAATTAATTAGTTAGTCTTAGAAGCATTTAACTTCATGCCTCATGAACGGTACCATTCGTCTAACTGTGTTAAGTCGAGTTGTACTTGATTCATGATTATATCGTACTCTTGGTCTTTATACGCGGTAAAGAGTAAGTTATCGTCCACACAGCTACTTATGTTCAAATTGAATTTAAATTGATATATCGACGATGTAGCTATAGCGAAAAATAGAGGTCCTATACTTGATCCTTGTATTACACCACGCTCAGAATTATGAGATACAGAAGGCGTATCTTCAATTACATTCGTCGCGCTGTAAAGTAATCTTTCACTAGGGAGAGATATACCCCGGTGACCCCATCAGGCGCAAGATCCAAGAGTAATTGATCTCGGGGAATCGTGTCGAAGGCCTTTGAAATGTCTGTTTGGATCATTATAAAGTTATAGCCTTTGTCAAGGGCAATAGAAGCCTGTATATACAATTTTATAGGTAGCCAATTTACCCTTGTGTTTGGTCGGCTACCGTATTGTTGAGGAGGTATTTTTGGCCAAACGTATTCCGTCAGATCGCTGAAAATACTCTTTTCGATAATCTTAGTTACTGGGGATAACATAGATATAGATCGAAAATTACTTATTATATTTGGGTCCCCTTTTTTAAATATTGGAACTATATTAGCTGTTTTCATAATATCTGGAAATTTCTCAGTTTGAATGATCATTTTGCACAAGTCTAAAATTTTCCCAACCCCAAAAGTTCCCATGCTTAACATGTTGATAATATAGAAGCATTCTTGACATCTTCAAGTTTAATTGAATGTATATATTGTAGCGTCCCGCTACACGGTCGTCAAAAAATCGACCTGTATTTTTTTTTACTGACGTACCTCCCTCCCTAGGTTCTCTGCTGGATTTGAGTTTTTGTATTGGACTAGTTGTTCTACAATTTGACTACGAAATTTTTTGCTCCCACTATCAGTATTTTCGGGACCGATTCTCTTGAACCATCCCTTTTTCTTATTACAAATTGCTCGTAGCCGCCTTGCTTCATGTGTCTTGACGATTTTTTTTTCTTGGAGGTTACAGTAGTCCCCCTCCTGAATAAAGGGATTACATGACGCGTTCGGTAGGCATCACCTCTCTCATTGCCTTGAGTCCACCCGCTTAGTTCAAAGATTCATATAAGCAGAATGTCAAAAATTCTGAAAAAAATTCTGGCCAGACTTTTAAATCGAAATGATGTGACGCATTCACTTTGAAAAAATTGATGCGGAGGCGGCAATCGATGTATATGTCGAATTTCGTAACGACGTTCATGTTGTGTATTCTGAGAGTAAGAAAGAAGCAATAATAGAGAGATTTTGTTTATGGAGCCTTAAGACAAGAATTGTGGCGTATTAAGGGTCTTGCTTTATAGAGTCCTAGTCAAGCCCGATATGTATTAACAGAATTTTCATGATCATATTTTTTTTATTTTGTTTATGCTGTGTTTTAGTGGGTAACGAATTGTTGTTCACTATCTCCCCTCGGATTTCAACAGTTTTAAAATTCATTTTATTTTGAGAAAAGTTACAAAAATATTTTTTTAAACAACGTTTTAATTATATTTTATTCTTTCGCTGCTTTTAGGAAGAATATTTCATTTTTTCCTTTGTTTTTTTTTTAATGCTTACACATCGTCCAACGAAAGAAAAATAGGCTTGTCCAGTTAAATTTCCAATTTCAATTGTTAACGATTGTTATTTTTAATTAGCAACAATGTCTAACAATTGAAATCGGAAATTTAATTAGACACGCCCAATTTTTCTTTCGTTGGACAGAGTATAATTGTTGTTTTATTCAATCATTTTATTATCCTTGTAGTTTTAAATAGTGTATTTTACCGTTAAAGAAAACCTTCTATTAGCCACGCATTGTTGGTATAATTACGTTCGTTCCTTTTAAAACAATCGTTACAACGAACTTACGCGTTTTTATGCTATTAATCTTTTGTTTTTCCTTTCTCTCGTCTTTAGCTCGTGCGGCTCGCGTGCCGTCTTCCTTTTTAGCACATATTCTATACATAGAAATGTGCTTATGTGATCGGTTTGTCCAGCTGTCCGTCCGTCCGTCTGTAGACAATCCCACAATTCATTGCGTTGCAATAGAAAGAGTGCATGTATTGAATTGCTGGAAGACACGAATTATCCTCGCATTCGAAAAAACGCGTGTTCAGAACATACATGGGTTCGGCTCTGCGCGTGCTCTAAACGTTAATGAGATGGTGCGCGTGCAGGATGCACGTGTTTGACGATTATTGAAAGGGCAGTTCGGTCTCTAAATCAAGAGAATATTTTTATTCCTAGGGAGCTTAATATTTATTACGATAACTTGAAAACGAATTAACTTTTTCAAAGTCTGTTTTCACCAATCCATTAATATGGGACAGAGCTCGAACAAGTACGAACATGAGATAGCCCGAATAAGTACGTACTATAATGACACGTGCTTTAATGGTACCATTATGATAACCCCTTATAAACTTCCTATATCCAGATATGGCATGTAATATATCAAACAAATAGTCACAACATATCATGAACGAATATATAAGAGTAACTAGTGATAGCAGGTATTGGTCTAATGGCACGTGTACGTGCAAGGATGTCTTATGAATGAATATAAATAATATTGGTGTCAAATGTTTAGTAGTACAAACCAACCACGACTGAAGAGGGGGTAGGGGGAAGTAACGCTAGAGGCAACCGTAGTAACCATACACGGCGACCTGTGTAGGTAAAGCTTCTCGTAGGTGGGAACTAAGGAGAAAGTAAAAGAAACACATTACTATAAAGTTAGCAGCCACACAAGGAACTAATTTCACCGCACATCACAGAGAAAGTTATATAAGAGTTACTATCCAAGGACGGGAGGGTCTCTCTACTACTCGTCCGGAGTTCCATACAGTCCTTCTTAAACTCACTTATCTCAATAGGGGTATTTAATGAATCCTTATCGCACGCACATACAGGTAAAACTGAGTCGGAGGGGATTTCGCTTTGGATAAATATGCCACTTAACTCAGGTCCGACGTCGAATTGCTGTTCGCCGGGCTTCACCAAATTTACCCTTGTCGCATGCAGAGCATTTCTAGCCATAAAGGACCTATGCTTATCACAATAGGTGCTCTTACTGTCTATTTCATTATCTGTCACTTTTTGAGGGGGCCGCTTAATATAGGAAACGATACTTGCGAACGTTTGATAGTCCTTCTTCCGGGCTGGCTCAGTCGGTCGTGTAACCACAGCCTAATAATGAGAAGTCTGTTCACTCCGGGTCGGTTTAATTGTTATAGCTGTTGCCAGATCGACGTCCTACAACAATAATAACGACAGCAGCGCGCCACGCGTTCAGCTATCTCCTTCTCTTTTCTGGATCTATTCAGGTACTGTTTTGCTATTGAGTTTTGTTAATGACAGGTCGTTATCAAAAGTTTTTTACTATTTTCTTCATCGCATTTTATCTGACTGCAAAACAAGTTATGTCTGCAATTTTCTATTCATAACAGCAAGAATAAAAAAACTTTAGAGGTCCTATAATTTTTTAAAAAAGATTTTATTTCATCTAATTTAGGGAATCCAATGAAAACCATTCATCAAATTTTCTAATATGGCAAAATCCTTTTTTTTCAAACTATTTTGAATAAGAGTTCCGTTATAACAACCTTATTTCATATAGCTCACAGTTGTTTTATTTTCTTGGGTTTTTTTTTTGTTTTTTTTTCTTTTCGAAAAGAAAAAATAGAAAAACGTTTAGCGTAAAGGACTTGGAAATTAAATTTCTTCATAAAAATTTCTCCAATTTAATAAACGACATTTTGTCTCCGTTATGATTGCAGTAGTAAACAATGGATTTCACTTAGAGTTAATCCGCCACTAAGGAATTTATACAACATTTGAAAACGAGAGTGGACAGACTTCTCATTATTAGGCTATGGTGTAACCTTCTCTCGGTAAAACGAACCCGTTCCTGCACTATGCCAATGGTTCCCGTTCACTTTTAGAGGTGGCCGCTTAATATAGGAAATGATACTCTTACTTGCGAACGTTTGATAGTCCTTCGGCCGGGCTGGCTCAGTCGGTCGTGTAACCTTCCCTCGATACAACGAACTCGTTCCTGCACTACGCCAATGGTTCTCGTTCACTGTCGGCGAATATCGTCTCGTTCCAACCGTCTTTTTTGCTAGCGAACGGTTATTCCCATCTCGACGATGCTTATCCAATTCGCACTCCTCTTTCGCTTTTCGCCCTTCTCGCATCCACGTTGGCTGCTTGGCCCATCGAGGAGATCCGTTTCTATTCCTTCCTTCTCCATTCAAAGCTCTTTTCTCATTTATTCTTCCTTCACTTTTTATCTTTTTAACCAATCGGAGCTCACGCTGCTCGCTCTCCTTCCGATCACTTCCATTCTTATCAGCGGGGGTCGGCTTTTTCTTCTTTCTCTTTTGCTCTCTTCTCTCCTTCTCCTCTGTTGTCACCTCATTCGTTTGCTTCTTTATCCCTTGCAAATAAGGTGACACCCATCATCAGTTTCCATCAACTTTTCACTTTTTCCCTTCAGGTTTCGCATTATGAAGGTGTCCAAGGACCTTTGAGTCACGATGTATTTTCTTCGACTAAGAAGCAATTGTCTTTTTTTATTTTGATTTTTACTTCTAGTAAATGAAAGATTGGCCCAAGGTCTTTCATTTGTAATAAAGTCTTCACCTTCTGAATCATATTTTCCCTTGTTTTTTTTTTATCTCATGCTATAATAACAATATCATCCATCTAAATAACTAGAATCATTTCATAATTCCAAATGTTTACATATGTTGAAGATTTCAGTTGCACGAATCCAGGTTTTCCTAATTGTTTGTCTATCTCAGTGTTCCAATACTGGCCTGCTAATTTAAGGACATGTAGACATTTGTTCAGTTTTAACACTTTATTGTCCGTAAAATGATGCCCTTCAGATGGGAACATAAATATTGCTTCAATGAGTTCTCCATATAGATAAGTAAGTTTTACATCTAATTTCTAGTTGACCAGTTCAAAATGAGTGCCAACACTAGTAATAAAATTTAAGATTAAAAAATGAACAACGGGACCGGCAGTCTCTTAGTAATCGATCCCTTTTTCTTGAGCAAAGCCTTGAGCCACTAGCCTTACTCGAAATCTTTCATAACTGTTGTCAATTCTTCGTTTCAGGTGAAATATCCATTTGCTACTACTATTTTTCGATCAGTAGGTTTTTCCAATACAGGCCATGTTTTTTCTTTTCTCCAGTTCAGTTAATTCATCGTTCATTGCGTCCTCCCAATATTTTCCATATGATAAACTCAATGGCTCTATTACAGTGCTTGGATCTGATATTTCACAGAAGTTTAGTTTAACAGAGGGCTTTCCTCTATTAGTCTATGGGATCCTCGGTCGCTTTGAAGGTCTTCCAGGTTTTTGCTTAGAACTTTGCCTTACCGCAGGTATCTCAGTATCTTCTGCATCTTCCTATTCTTCTAATTAAGAATCTTCTGGTTAACTGATTAGTTTGGGTTCTTCTTTTGTGACGTGAGGCCTTCTTCCAGTTTGGTAGAGTCATGCTCAAATATTGTTTCCTATTGTTGATATTGATCCCGATTTGGAGTATCTTCGTACGCATTTTCTCGTTTCATGTCAATCTCATGTAGAGTTTCATCGAATTTGACTTGTTTCGTTTGAACCACATCATTTTTTAAACATATTCTATATCCTCTGGTTCTTGTTGAGTAGCCTACTGGTATGCCATGTTTGGCTTGCTCATCCAGTTTTTTTTGTAATTGTTTTGGAATATGAAAAAATGCTAAACATCCACAAGCTTGCAGACGTTAAACACCTGGCTTTCTTCCATACCAAATTTCTTCAGAACACCATTCACAGTACGATTTCTTATGAATGCTATTGTCATCACTGGTCAGCCCATGAACGACTGGAAAGTTTGGTTGACTTCAGTTTGAACGAGCAAGATCCATAATTTTTCAATTAACTTGTCAGCTGTGTCAGTTGACGTGAATATGCATATGTTGATTTCCCACTTTTTCAGACAATTCATCATGTTGCTTGTTCCAAAATTCCAGTCCATTATCCATTCGAGTTTTTTGTAATTTTTCTTGAGACTGTCTTTCTGCATAAGAGGTGAACTTTAGAACGTAGTAGCCAACTTCATCTTCTCTCTTCAAGCAGTAGATAAATAGTTTCCTCGAATAATCATCAAAAATGTTAAAAAATATGGAATCACTATTTTTCTTGAATTGGTCAAAATAAATCAGAGTGAACCACCTCTAGTATTCTTGAGTATCTTCGAGTGGTTTCATGGTAGATTTCATTATACTAAACGCATTACATATGCTTTATTCATTTAATTGTTTTGGCAAACCTCATACTATTTTTTTAGATTCCATAGTAGATAAAGAATGAATATTCATATGGCAATAATGGTGATGCCACAAGTCTGTCTTGTCTGTATTTGACATGTAGACTTCTTCATCAGGCTTTTTCCGCATGTCATGGACAATTGTTTCTTGAATGACATGAAGACCGTTTTGGTATATGGCTTTTACAGATACATGTCCATTGCTCATCACTTTGGCCTTTCCTTGATGGAAGAAGATTTTCTTGCATTTTGCTTCGTTTTTGACACAGACATCAAATTGTTCCTTACCTTGCGAGCATATAACACATTTTTAGTGTTACTTCAATAACTTCGTTTTCATGATGGCAGTCCATGATAACATCTCTTATTCCTCATGCAAAAGTACCATCAACAGTCAGAATACTGGTCGTCTTCTGAGGTTTAAAAGATTTTAACGATTTTGGTCATTGCAAACATGACGGGTAGGGCCACTGTCCAAAAGCCAAAGTTAATGAAACAAAATCTTCCCTCTTCTCTGGCATTAATGAACTTTCTTCTTACCACTATGTTGTACATCACCTGAACTCTTGTCTCTTGTCATAAGTGCGGGTGCTGTACAAAATCTATAGAAATTACTCTTCTTCAGGCATCGCTAATACACCGCCTCTTTTCTCGCTTTTGAAGTGTAACCTTCCATCAGTGAATATTTTTTTTTTTACTTGTTAGTTAAAAAAATATTTATTAGATATTTTTCATTTTAAATATTTATAGCTGCCGCCACATAAGTTGAACGACAGGATGACGTCATTTCTAACGCCAGCCAATAGACTTTAACGGGAAATAAATCGCTTAGCTATTCCATGAAACATTCGCTTTCGTTTTCGAAACATTGTTTTCGTATTTATATTTAGTTTCTATTTTCGTTTTTCTTTTAAATAGATAAATGAAATTAATAAATTAATAAATTAATAAATTAAAAAATGGCGCAGAATAGTCGACTCGAATGCAATTTGTTTTATATTATGACTTTTAATAGGCTTTCCACGTTTCAACGATATCTCCACTATTACTATAGTAGAACAAGTGCATCATGGGTAAAATCCAGACAAAGCATATTGATGAAATGACTTACTGCGCATGTCAAAAAGATCGTTCAACTTAAGTGGCGGCAGCTATGAGCTTGCTGAATATACTGTAAGTAAGAGCATTGTTATTGTTGTAGTGCAGTTTTATCTTCTACCGACAATTGAGGTTAATGGTTGTCAGGTACAACAGTGGAATAAAAATAATATAGGAAGCGAACAAGTAGCGATTTAGTCAAGCGCTTGACAAAGTTGCGTTTAACTAAGTCAACGACAATCTTAGTCACGCGCGAAAACATGATCTCAAATCCACAATCGTGATCACAAACACGTCACGCAAATTTTTGCAGCTCATGCGCAAGGAAAGTTGTGGCTGCTTCCTCACTTTCTTCTACTTCAACAAGTCGGCATCGGCAAATCAAATCGCCAGAATACGTCTACTCTTGGGTCCCATAACAATCTATTATCTGAAACGCAGAATAAATGTAACTGATGATAGGGGTATCGACAAGTGCAATCATGGTATATTTAACATCGTCATCCCACGTGTTCACAAATTTTACAAGACGATTTAACTACTAGATCAGTAGTTAACTTGTCTTGTGATATGTGTAAAAATACTTAAATTTTTTTTTTACTCACCTCTATAAAAATGGATGAGAATTCTATATTTATTTAAATCCCATTAACTGAAACCACGTTTCTTCGCTTCGGCGGGGACCGTCCGTCTGCCATGATCTCGGTGATGACGTATTCTGTAACGCATTCTGATTGTCGGCTTTTGCTTGACTAAGTTGTCATTGATCTAGTCAAACGTAATTTTGCATTGGCTAGAGTCTACGACAATTTCTTCGTTTTAGCCAATTTATTCAAATGAAAACAATCACCGTTGACTAGATCAAGGGTTTTCGTTGACTAAATTGCTAGAAGTTCGCCTCGCTTTAGATTATCAGGGATAACAGTGGAAATAGGAAAAAAATATTAGTTTGTCAGGGACAACAGCACTTTCTGGAGTTTCTCTAGGGACAATTACAGATAATGTGGGATGGTGAAAAATATAATTTTTCTCACAAGACTGTAAGGTTCTCGGTGAAATTGTAGACTGTGTTAAAGTCAGTCCATAGATTACTTTAAGTTGACAACTGATGGTAAAATAAAATATAAAGCGGGGCGAACACGTAGCGATTTAGTCAAGCAGTTGACTAAGTTTTGTTTGACTAAGTCAACGACAATCTTAGTTACCTCGCGAAAACGTGATTTCAAATCCTCAATCGTGATCACAAACATGTCACGCAAATTCTTGCAGCGCATGCGCAAGGATAGTTAAAGTTAAATATTAAATTGCCTTGTAATATTTATAAAAAAATATTAAAAAATTTTCTTTACTCACCTCTGTAAAAGGGATGAGATTTCTATCTTTATTTAAATCCAATGTAACTGAAACAACGTCTCGTCGCCATAATCTCAGTGATGACGTATTCTGTAATGCATTCTGATTGGCTGCTATCGCTTGACTAAGTTGTCGTTGATCTAGTCCAGGGCTGTCCAAGATTTCTGTCCGTGGGCAGCGCCCGTGCACGCGGGAAATCTTCCTTACCCCCCTATTGCACATTACGTTGATTAGTTCCTTAAAGTCGAGTTGCTAATTATCAATTCGACATTGTAAAAAAAAATAAACGAGGTAGTTTACCATTTTACTTCCTTCGTTTTAATGTGACAATTTTCTCGATGTCAGGTAGAATTGTATTTTTTGCCCCGATAGGACACGATTGCATATTAAGCATTTCGAATCCGATCTGGGAACAATGAAAAAAAAAACAGATTCACCCATTCCGGTTTAAATACTGGTTCAGTGATTTTATGCTTTTTCGGTATGTGCACCATGTTATGGGAGACGAAAAACAAGCAAGTATCAGTAACAAAAGAAATAACGCCTCATTTAATGCAATCGCCCCCTAAAGTTTGGCAACACTGCATAGGAAAAACTATACCCAATCCCCTCCTGAATTTTGGACTATCTCCTCGGCTTTGCTCGTGAATTTTGACCGCGAGCATTTTATGTTGCACGCGGGCGACGTGGGGACGGCCCTGATCTAGTCAAAGGAAATTTTGCATTGACTAGAGTCAACGGCGATTTCTTCGTTTCACCCAACTTAGTCAAGCGAAAACTGTCACTGTTGACTATATCAAGGGTTTTCCGTTGACTAAATCACTACGTGTTCGCCCCGCTTAAGGCTTAAATATGGGTAACCCTAAGTTTGGAAAGGGTGTGTTATGGTCCATGTGGTTGGAACTGTAATTTTTGACACAATAGCAGTTAATTATTCAAAAAACGTCCATTTTACAATACCAAGTTTTATTCATTGGAATTAGTCGACTCTAATTCGGACATCTTCAGATTTGTTGCAACTTATTTTTAAATTTCTTACAATATAAGTATTTTAAATTTGAACAATATTTATCTATTCATTGTTAATGTTTTTTAGGTTACATTGTTTTATTTTGAGATTCAGTGATAGATTTTTGCTAAATATTTTCTTATATTTTATTTTATATTTTGTAATTTTATTAATATACAAGGTGATTATAATTAAAGTCCCTTTGTAAAAATGCTATAAAAAAACAACCATGAGTCCGAATGACTTCAAATTTGGACTGAGCATTCTTGAAGAAGGGGCATTTGATATGGGATAAGAAAAAAATAGTTCCAAAATTTATCACTAGATGGCGCTGTAAGCGGCATAACGGAAGCGGATTCAGCTAGAAGTGACATTTTGAATTGAAATACGACGGCTTTGGCATGAGTTGTTTATGGCATGATGTTTTTACATTAAACTTGGTCAAGGAATGCAATTGACACTAAAACAAGTTAAACATGATTTTTTTTTTATTATACAGTACATAATATGCCGCTTACAGCGCCATCTAGTGATAAATTTTGGAACTATTTTTTTCTTATCCCATATCAAATGCCCCTTCTTCAAGAATGCTCAGTCCAAATTTGAAGTCATTCGGACTCATGGTTGTTTTTTTATAGCATTTTTACAAAGGGACTTTAATTATAATCACCTTGTATATGGTATTGTCTTTTATTAAGCATTAATCAGAAGTTCTCTTAATCTTTTGTTTTTGTTTAATAATTCCTTTTCTCTCTTCTTTTAGTAATTGGTTGAAAAATAAATTGCTGTCTGCTATTTCCATATTATATAAATTTTTTTGTGAATAATACTTGTTTTACATAAATATAAATAAATTTTTAATGAATATTATTTCTCTCTTATCATTAATTTTATAGACTAGTTTGCGTGTTTCTTCATAATTCCCGGTTTCATGTTTGCTTAATAGAATGTGTTTTGCATATTTGGAGTTTTTTAATGCATTTTTCATATAATATTTATGTTCTCTAAATCTAGTTTCTAAGTTTCGATATGTTTTTCCAATATAAATTTTGTTACATTGTTTACATTTAATTTCGTATACCCCGCTTTCTTCTTTTTCTATAATTTTTTTATTTATTTTCGAATAATGTTAATAATCTATTTTAGGACTTAAAGGCTACATTTATTTCTTTCGGTTTTGAAATATTTTTTTAATTTTGTAACTTATGTTTCCTTGAAATGTTAAACAAATTCTTTTCTTTTGTTTTTCTTTTGTATTTGTATTATTTTGTTGTTTTTCTCTAATCTCAGTTGCTATGTTAATGATCGTTTTATTAATTTGATATTCTTTATATCCATTTCCAATTCCGATTTCTTTTATTGTTTCTAATTCTTTTTCTGTATATTCTTCTTTTATAAGGTATTTTAAAGCTCTATTGATTAGATTTCTAAAAGTTATAGAAAGAAGGTTGAAAGTTATACTGCGGAAATTCGTGTTGTGGACTGTGGCTATAATTGTAATAAAGCAGATCATGCCTCATCTGTGTTTCAGATAAGTAGCAGAAAAGAATAGTGTCTGTAGGTAAAAAGACACTCCTGGGGCAATTACATAGAGGAAGAGAAAAGACTTTGGCAAGCCTGGAATCCACAACAGATGGGAGAAATAAGGCATTTGGCAAGCCTGGGATCTACAACTGATTGGGATGAAGATCTGCAGATATGCCTTGGATAAATTTTGGTCGTCGCAGCTGCAGCTATAACTTCGGTGGTAACATTGCAGAAAAAGGCAGTTGGTAGTTACCACAATACAGGGTGTACAATACAGCCAAGTCTGGATGTGAAGACATCGTAGTGAGACGGTATTTTGCTTTGGAGATCTCAAAGGCAATCACTACAGCCACTTCTTATGGAGCCCCAGGTGGTGAATTAAATTATAAATGGTCGGGTGAGGTATGACTGGATTTTAACTTGTAACTCAATTTTTTACTCAATAATCATTTTACTCAATTTTTTTAAGAAATGAAGAACCAGAATTAAGATGTACTTTGGACTATAACTTTGGTAAGAAAAATATAAGGAGGGGACCATCATGATAATTCCTAAGACAACCCATAATGTATGTGTGACTTTACCATTATTTTTACAACAGTTGAATGGAACTTAAAAAGAACGAGAGACTGTAGTTGAGTTAATATATCTTGTATATCAGTTCACGCATAACTGTTATAACAATCAACTTAAGTTTCATAAAATCAAAAGTTAATTACTTGATACCGAATTTAAGATTAACTTATGCTTTGATCCACTAAACTTTAATTTGTGAGAAATTACAGCAAATCATAGGCAAAATTAAGGATAGATTATTTGACGCAGAAAATTATAATTATATGAACTTTAAAAAACACTATACAATCTGCTGAAGGACGATTAAATATATTTAAATAGAATTTACCTTCTGGTACCTTTATGACACAAGGAGATTTACATTGAACTGTGAACTTTATTTGGCTGGTGGATCTTTAATATATGATCTGTCGTTAGCTTTTCGATTTAGAAGACAATGCAGCCATTCTGTTGATTTTCTGTTTATGTATTCTAAATTTGATGAGCACATAACTATTTGAAATGTCAGTTTGGAAATGTAACATTTGAGATATTTGGCAACAATTTAACACTCCTGAAGACTTACTAAGATTATTTTTTTAGTATTAAACTATTTATTGAAATAATTTGATATTGTCTTGCCCTTACAACACCCTTTAGCACACTTTATCAATTTTGAATTCCTGGGTGACAGTCTTCCACTGAGACTGAAGATATGAGCGATTGTGCTTACACCCAGATACGTATATGGAGTCATGCGGAAACGTCACAGAAGTATGCATATTGTCTGAGTTAGTCGACTTGGGAGTTTTTTTAACTTTAGCCGCAAATGCCTCTTTGACGCTTTCTACCTATCTCCTAGTTTTTCTTTCATTTTCTGTCAGTAAAGCTTGCTTGATTGTTGCAGAATCAAAAGAAGCATTAGGTAGTTGCGTTATAGGGGGTTGCTACATTGTCATAGTTTTTTGGAAGTTCCACAAACATAAAAAAAGCACAACAATGGTCATCGATTAGAAATCCAGCTTCATTTAGTTGATCACAACAAGATTTTGCATAATTCTAGTAGAAATGCATCGTTTCATCTTCACCAAGTTGAATGCGAATGAGTTCCTTTAGTAGTCGCCATATTCTTGGCCTGGAACTGGGCTTGAAGATGTTAGTAAGAATATTCCTAGCCGATTTGGCATCTTCACAGTAAATTATGTGGAATTGTTGATCTTTGTGGATACTCAAGGTGACACAAGCATCAAATTTCTTCTCCATCTAACTGTCTTTGTTTTCTGGTGAAGATCTTGTGCAGGGGAACAGCTATGCCATCCACAAATTGCCATAATCCACGATCTTTATATTGAATTTCCACGATCTGAAGTAGTCGTCTTACAACTTCTCCATTGCTGGTAGAGTGGAGCAAGTAGCTATTGTTGTAGATCAATTTTAACAACGATTATTCAGCGATAGTTCACAATACGAATTTCATTTTGATAAGATTTTGCAATCTGGATTGAACTGGTGCAGTGGAAGCATGCTGGGCCCATCACCATGTGTTGATAATTTATTTGGGATATATTACACGGGTTACATGCCGTTAAATAAAATGTTACTATTAGGCTAAAACATATATGACTATATGGATAAAAACATAAAACAAAATTCTTTCTTTTACAACCACGAGAAGCTTGTCACGTAAAGCATTCTTGAGCAACTGAATAAGACGTCATTGTTACATTTTTGCAATTGCATAAATCAAGTAATTTGCAGGACAAAATAAATGCAGGGTGTTTCTGAATGGAAAGGCAATAAGTGCCTAGCGTGATCCTATGCATGATGACAAACTTAAAGTTCCTTATGCAAAATGTTTAAAACTCAAATGTTAAAGTGTAAACCTCATGCGAAGTTTGCCGAAAACATGGCAAAAAATTCATTTAATCTCAACAAGTGGCGCAGTTCATTATTCTGAAAATCGGAATAGACTAAAATGCTCTCTGCTTAAAATATTTGTTTGAAAACATTATCAGAACAGTTTGGAAAACGTTGATGATAGGCACGTTGGATAGCAAAAGCATTTTCATCACATGCACCCCATACAAGATTCATGTCAGCATACTCTGCATTTTTGTACATGTTTTACTGTGTATTTGTGATCACATTAAAACTTTGCAAGCACCTCGAAAATATTCCCCACTTCAATATTACGCTATCGGAAATGTTGATTGATTGCTCACTCCTAGAACTTGTTCAGTTGTCCGCGTTGTAAGATTTGGAAAACAATAGCTTCTGTATCCAAGCGAAAGGATAACGATTTTAAAGTCAAATTTTATATAGCGTATTCACTTTTTTCGTTTCATAGAGAACTGTAAGAAATTTAATTCATAAGGTAATTTCAAATTGTCCACGTCCCACAAAGCAAGGCGCTAGCATACACACAAACACCTCTTGGTTAAAATGAGTGACAATATCGTTCCTTTAATCGGCATGCGGATTTAAAACAATCATTTTCCAAATGATTTTTTTTAATTTACTGTTATTTATACAATCTATTTCAAGGTGTATTAATTTCAAAATTAATTTTATGATGCAACCTCATTGAAGAAAGCTTTCAATCACCAGAATATTTTATTCACCAAACACCCCGTTACAAAGTGGCTCCGACTTTTCGTAGTAGCACCTCCCTCCCTATCTCAAAAATAGATTAATCTCTTTCTAGATACATCAGAGCTTTAGCTATTAGAGAAATATAACAGGAAGAGTTAATCGATCACTCTCTCCGTGCAAGTGTGGTGTGGAATATTTCGTGATCGGTAATGTACAAGGTCGGATCAAAAAGTAAGGTAACAAGTGCCCTAAAAATGAACCACTATATGCTAGTAACGTTTTGTTTTTGTGTGTTGTAGGTATTTATGTATTTATGTGTAGTATCCCTGGTGACCGCTAGAGAGTAGCACGGTGACGCAATTGCAGATAATCGCAGTTTGAAG
>JAHWFO010028504.1:0-20657 GCA_023313115.1 Rhysida immarginata | reverse complement strand
GAGTTTCATAAATGACATTATATTTTGAAGCTAAGTTGCGAAACACCTGATCATATTTATATAATTCTTTCAAGTTGTAAGGATCAAAATTATTGTTGATGATATTTTCAGATTTGCTTTTAAAATGCATATTAACTAGTTGCTTTTTAATAGTGTTATTGGTCTTCGGGATAATTTGAATGTTTTCATCATTAAAACATTTTGATAGCTTCAAATATATAATCATAAGTAACAGAAACTCTCTTTTTTGATTAATATATTTTTGAGATATTTCTTTTACCATTTTGAAAACCTCTAATTTTCATCCAATTTATAAATAAGTGTTGGTATTCATTCTGAGACATTTTGACCATTAATTTTTGTATATACAAAGGCAGTAATTCCGGTGAGCACAAAGATTTAGCTCTTTGTATAAAATTAAGAATCGCATTAGCTTTATAGCTCCAAGGAATTTTGGATTTATAGAGCGGTAAATTATTGACTTGTCTCTGTTTCTCATAAAAATTGAACATCAGTTGATTGTGGTTTCTGATGATTAACAAATCTTGGAAAATTAGAGTTTCATTTTCCATTTTATTTACTTGGAATTCAAAATGGGATGTAAATGAAATTTGAGAGCAAAACAACTCAATATCATTCAAGTTGGTGATTATAAATGTATAATCTACATAGCGTGTCCAAAGGATAACATTAGATGACACACAAGAATCATTGATTAAATTTGTTTCCCAATGGTGTATATAAATATCTGCTAAGATGGGTGACAAAGGATTGCCCATTGGTAAGCCATTTTGTTGTTTGTAGATCTTATTATTGAAAACAAACTGGCAATTATCCATACATAAGTTTATAGAGTTCAAAATACTGATGACAATATCAAAACTTAAGTGAGTTCTTATTTGCATTTTAATAATTTCATCTATATCCCATTTTGAATTCCAAGTGATTAAATGCCCAGACACGACCATTGGCCCGCTATAGCTGAAACCGTGACTCGTCAGACCAGGCAGCCCTTCGCCAGTCCTCAGCAGTCCAATGTCGATGTCGGTTGGCCCCGGCTAGGCGTTGCTGACGATGTGCAGCAGTCAAGTGTGGCGCCTGTCGTGGCCTCCTGCTCCCAAAGCCTGCAGCTGCCAAGGTTCACCGAATTGTCGTCACGAACACAGTTGTGGGACGTCTCTGGTTTTACCGCATGATGATTTAGCCCATTGTCGTCCATTGGTCAGCAGTTACAAGCCGCGTGACCCGGCGAACACCTCTGGCATCAATGAGGCGTGGCCGGCCCGTCCGCTGTCCGACATGGGTTGTACTCTCGATAGACCCTTGCAACGGTTGTGCGGGAAAATTGCAGGGTGTTGGCTACATCGGATATTGAGGTACCCATCCGTCTGGCACCAACATTCATCCCCCCTTCAAATGCGGATAGCTTTCGGCGTGCTGCCATTTCTGCAGCTAGTTTTGCTTACAATGCTCGTGTGATATCAAGGAGTCCTGTAGTCCTGTGTACCTGCATTCCGAGAATGAAAGCAGCGGAATCTGTCTCATTAGGGACAGTGACCCTGATAGGAGTGGTGTGCCATGACTTTTGGTGAGTGAGTGTATATAAAGAAGAATGTTCGTTTTTGGGTTTGTGAGTTTGTTTCTTATACAAAGCTACAATTTTATTCCGATCTTGATGAAACTTTGCACACTTGATGAAGGCCACTCTCTTCCTTAGATTTCGAAAAAATAATAATATCGATAATAAATCGATATTCATGATGATGGCAGTGCATATTAATAAGAGGTATCGCATGACTAATAATGCAAAGAAAAAATTGTGCAACAACAGTTATCAAGAATGATATCAACACGCAATTCACCAACACTGTGCACGAACCAACAATATACAGGGTCTTTATAATTAAAGTTCTATATTGACATGGCCATAAAAAAAACTACTGGAACAAAAGCTATAGTACTTGGTAATATCACACAAGAGGGCATGGGAAGTTCATACCCATAAAAAATATTAGTTCAAAAGGTCACCACCAGCATAGAATGGCGCTCTATGCAATATTCGTATACGATATTAGACACGAAGACACAGGTGTAACCTGCTTTCAGTAAATGGTGGAGGCTACATTCAACATGTAACTAATTTTAATAACGATTAACGACCTGTTAACCTGTGTCTTCGTGTCTAATTTCGTATACGAATACTGCATAGAGCGCCATTCCATGCTGGTGTTGACCTTTTGAACTAATTTTTTTTGGTGGGTATGAACTTCCCATGCCCTCTTGTACAACATTACCAAGTATAATAGCTTTTGGTCCAGTAGTTTTTTTTTATGGCCATGTCAAAATGGAATTTTAATTATAAAGACCCTGTATATTTCTTGAGCAACAATGCAAGGCAAATTTTGCGTTTCAATTTATAACAATGCATAGAATTCCTGCTGTTTTGGCTTTACCTACAAGGAGACCACCAATCAACCTAGAGTCCGATTTTGATGAAACATGGTATGTAGGTAGAGGACCATCTGCAAAGGTCTCAGTGAAAATTCTAGAGTGAGAAAATTCCCATAGGCCTAGAAAATCACTGTAATTTTTGAAATTTACTGTAAACACACAGAGAATAAAAACAGATTTTGTCAGTAGCGGCGCAGCAGCGTAGTGGTTAGTGTACTTGCTGAAACGCTCCAACTTTTTGTTCTGGTTCGAATCCCTCCTTGTTCGGACATTTTTTTATATTGTATTAAACTGATTAAATTGAAATTTAAAATTATTTTTAATTTAAATTGCCAAAATATATAAATAAAAATAATATTTATGACATATATTTATAAACATAAGATTTAAAAACCAAAATATTTAAATAGCAAAAATATCAAATGTTATGTAATTGTAATTAATATGAAAAAATGCACAAAAGCAAAAATCTTCTTCTTCTATATATATAAAGAAGGATGTTTGTGGGTTTGTTTGTGTGTATTGAATAAAAATCTACAGTTTTATTCCGATCTTGTTGAAATTTTGCATACTTGACCTGCAAACTATGAGGAAGGTCACTGTCTACCTCAGATTTTGGAAAAATAATATTTATTCATAAAAAAAATCGATATTCATGGTTATGGCAGGGCATTTTAATGAGAAATATACCATGACCAACAATTGACACCAAAGCAAAGATTGTGCAACAACTGGTATCAACAATGGTATCAACACGCAATTCACAAACACTCTGCACGATCCAACAACATATATCTCATGACCAACAATGCAAATAAAAGTTTGTGCGACAATAGGTATCAACAATGGTGTCAACACGCAATGCACCAACACTATGCACGGATCAACAATATTAGTCTCATGACCAACAACGCAAGGCAAAGTTTGTGCAATATAGAATTCAATGCATAGAATTCCTGTTATTCAGGCTTTTCTTAGAAAAGAGAATAGAATTCTGAGTACCTAACAATTTCGTGAAAATCTTTAAAAATGATCAGTAACTGGAGATAATGATTGGACTATTGAGAAAGAGTGAAAGACGATAGAGGAAACACTCCTTTAGCTCCGTGCTGTACTGACCAAATGGTAAGCAAGTAAATAGAAGAATCGGCGACCGCTAGACTACAAAAAGAGATGAATGGCCAAGTTTTGATTCAAGACATCGAGAAAAGAAACGGAATTGCAACGACATCAAGTGCACATCTGAAGTTAGATTACGTGAGAAAGAAATTATTTAGACTATCAGTGGCATCTTTCGAGAGGTCTATCTATTGTGAGCCTTTAAAAAAATTGTTTTCAAATTTTTAAAAAGAATTTTTACTGTAATAATTTTAAGCATTTCATGTGTTTCTTTTCAAGATATTTCAAAATTTATTCCAAAAAACAAAGTCCGAGCCACGCCGGGGTTATCACCTAGCTTATTTGGTAGCACAGCAGAGCCAAACATTTCCTATAAATATATTTTGACTTTATTCTGTGGGGAAGTGTATATTTTGGAAACTGAAATGCTACTAATGCGATGACTGAACGCTCGTTTCCAAGAAATTTGATAATGAGCATAAAGTGATGGCGCATTGACAGAACGTTAATAAGGCAGCGTCTATTGATTAGGCATAGGAGTCACGCGTTTCTCCGTTGAGCTCCCTGTCAAACGCCCAGACGACTGGCAAAAAGTTATGTGTCTGGAAAAGAAAGAGAAAGAACGAGTATTGGTCAGAGAAACTCTGCAACTAAAACAGAAAAAGCTATACGGGCGTTTGAAATATCTGAACAACGGAAGTTTCGAATAGAGCAACAGGGTATAAGAGCTTCTACGTCAAGGTCAAGAAAAACTTGAGTCTAAAGTATCTGGTGATGCTCCACAGTAATGAGGCAAGTCAAGAAGAGTTTAGATGAGTTCACTTTTCAACCATTACCCGGCATCTGCATGAACTGAATCTGTCATTCAATAAAATGAGGTTTTTATGTTGGAATATCACCTGAACTTCCTGTTTTTCGTATTTTTCGTAGAATGGATAGTCCGTTTGCTTTGTGTTGTATTAATTGAGTTATAATTTAACCAGTTGGGAGTTATTATTTAAATTTTTGGAATCTATCTCTTTACCTAGATGTGTAATTAACCAGGGCAACGCCGGGTACCTCTGCTAGTTTTGAATAATGTGTGATAATGATAATAATTATCACCCATAAAATGTTCAAAACAAAACACTTCATTACAAAAAGCACAGCGGATGATTGCGATTCCAAAACAAAGATTGCATTTTTCGGATGAAAATTTGTAAGAGTTAATTTGGTTAATCGATTTGAATGCTGCAGGCACGTCATCGCAGTGGTACCGGTCATTTGGCCGACGGACATTTGACCGAACGGACATTCGACCGAACGGACATTTGGCCGAACGGACATTCGACCGAACGGACATTTGGCCGAATGGACATTTCACCGACGGACATATGACCGAACGGAAGTTTAACCGACGGAGAAATGCCTGCATTTCATCGACATTTGGACATTCGGCGTAAAGAGATGTTTTCGGCAATATAATTAATTTAATGGGGAAAAAAATGTTTAAAGGAGGTTATTTCGTATACCGAATTTTATGAGACAAATCTGTTTAATTCTTTCTACTAAGCAAGCATATTGTATGGACCTATAAAATTATTCTTTTTTGTATGTCTTTTTAAATAAATGTTTGTTTTCATATCGTTAAGATTCTAAAGTATCGTCCATATGGTGTGCGATATTCTTCGATATCAATAAATATCGCTATATTTTGGTCCTTAGTCGACTAAAAGAGTCGAATAATTCCAACTCGAAATAGTCGTAACTAAAAAAAAATTATATCGGATTTTTTATTCGATTATTTCGATTTATTCCGGCGATTTTTTGTTTCCATTATTAGACTAATCCGAAGGCTCATCCCCGGGAAAAGTCAGGGAATTTTACGAAATCGTTTTGCTAGACACCCTGTTAATTTCTTTAAAAAAATTAGTCGTTTTGTGTGATTTAGTCGAATAAATTTCCAAGCCATTCGAATAAAATCACCGATTACTAAAATTTTACTCGATTAGTCTATTCGACTAACGGCAAATGAATTTCGCACATCCCTAATCATTAGGTTAGGTTGGTAAATAGATGACTTTCTATACGGTCCACGTTTTCGGCAGTGAAATCCCATTAATGTTTTAAATTACATAATTACGCCATGCACTCTATATGTCAGATATTCCGGTAGAGTGTCCATATCATTGAAAACTCTGAAAAAGAACTCTACATTGAAAAATATCAGAAATACTCAACCCATTTCCAGTTGATTTTCATATTTGATACTATCCAATTAAGGATGTTTATGTCCCCTCATAAAGCAGAACAAAATTTTTTGATGTGTATGAATAAATTTTTAATACACGATAATGGTATCAAATATCGCCCATCACTAATGAGTATCTCATTCTATAGAAGTAAAATATTCATTTAAAAAGACATACAGGAAAAGAATCGATATTATTTAATAATACATGACTCTAAGTTGCATTTTGTCCCGTTCCCATCCTAACCTACCTAACGTTATGAAAACAAACATTTATTTAAAAAAAAATACAAAAAAGAATAATTTTATAGGTCCATACAATATGCTTGCTTAGTAGAAAGAATTAAACAGATTTGTCTCATAAGATTCGTTATACGAAATAACCTCCTTTAAACATTTTTCCCCATTAAATGAATTATATTGACGAAAACATCTCTTTACGCCGAATGTCCAAATGTCGATGAAATGCAGGCATTTCTCCGTCGGTTAAATTTCCGTTCGGTCATATGTCCGTCGGTGAAATGTCCGTTCGATCGAATGTCCGTTCGGCCAAATGTCCGTTCGGTCAACTGACTGTCGGCCAAGTGTCCGTCGGTCAAATGACCGGGTACCCATCGCAGTTATCATCATAACCGCTAGCTTTCCAAGCGAATAAAAGCAATGGACGATATCCTGGAGCTTGAAGCTGATTGCACACAAGTGAATGCATTTTGATAATGAATAGACAATCATGTGGTTTTGTTGTGTGTGATGAATTTAAATACAAAATTTGCACAATTTCATTTATTCTTCTAACCAAAATTTTGTATTGCCTAAAGAAAAATACGTCAAGCGGTTGTATTAATGATATTGACTTAGGCATTACCAAAACATCCAAATTTTTATCATCAGTGACTAGTTTTTGTGCATCCGAATGTCCTGCCCAACTGTCCACGATCAATACAAAATTAGATTCAAAATCTGGTTCAAAACATTTTTGGAACCATGATACTACGTGATTTTTGGTTAACTTTCCAGACTTTGAACATCTGAACACCACATTACCATAGTTTTCAACTTCTGGTTCAAACTTATTTCCGGTTGTTTCTTGGAAACAAATGTAAAACTTACTTTTAAGTAACCAGATTTTGATAGATGAACCTGAATAGAATAGGAATCGGTCAATGCATGTTTGGATATAACTTGTCCTTGGACAATTTTTGGGCCAGTAATGACATAAGTTGCAGGTGATACCAGTTCATAATTGAATCCACTTTGATCAGTTTCAAAAACCATATTATCTGGTATATTTTTTCTATTCTTTTTGAATTTACATTTGTGATAAACTGTTCTGCATTTTGAATTATCTGTGGATTGTCAATAATTTGTGACTTTGTCACAAACCTGGTTATTTTACGAATAGCAATATGTAGCTTCTTCTTCATTCTAACAAAAAACGATGCACTGGCACATTGTCTAGACACCTTGTAAAGAACGACAGCATCTTGGATCCATTTTTGTATCAGTGGCATTTAAACAATAACATATTTCGAACGACTAACCAGAAATTGCTCCTTTACGTATTCGTGAATCTTCTTATACTTGTCATTTCCTTCCATCACGTTTAACATAAACAATCACTGCATACATTTTAGCTTCTGTTTCTAAACGAAAATATTATTTTGTTTTTTTTCGATATTTCTTTGCCAGCATCTTTCATCTTCAGATCATAATAATAATTCTAAATTTGATGATTATTTTTATCAGAATAAGTTCCAGCAATTCCTTTTCTTTCATGAGGTATGTAATCTTCGTCTGGATCATACAATGGATCATTTTCTTCTTTTTCTTCTGCTTCAAGACATGTTTCCTGATCGTCTTCGACATCAAATGCTTCTTCAAGTTCCAATTTTCCATATTTTAGGTCTGTAAACAATAACTATATATATAAAGAAGGATAATAAAGGAGATGACGAGACCTATTAAGTCGTTTTATTAAGTCGTTATCCACAGTCATTTCCCGCTTCTCATAAAGAAGGATGTTTGTTTGTGGATTTGTGGGTTTGTTTGTTTCTTTCTTTCTTATACAAATCTGCAGTTTTATGCCGATCTTGATGAAATTTTGCATAATTGACCTTCAAAGCATGAGGAAGGTCACTGTCGAACTCAGATTTCAAAAAATAATAATTATTGATAAAAAAAAAATCGATATTCATGGTTATGGCAATGCATATTAATGAGAAATATCTCATGACCCACAATGCACGGCAAAGTTCGTGCAATATAGATAAGTTTCAATTTGTAACAATGTATAGAATTCCTGTTATTCAGGCTATTCTTAGAAAAGAGGGTTCTTAGTACTTAACATTTTCTTGAAAATCTTTTAAAATGATCAGTAACTGGAGATAATGGAGAGTTAGCAGACTTCTGAGAAAGATTGGAAAGACGACAGAAGAAGCACTCATTTAGCTCCGTGCTGTATTGAGCAAATGGTAACCAAATAAATAGAAGAATCGGCGACCACTAAACTACTTAAAGTAATAAATGGCCAAGTTTTGCTTCAAGACATCGAGAGAAGAGTGGGAATTGCAACAACATCAAGTATACATCTAAAGTAAGATCACGTGAGTAAGAAATTATTTAGATTAGCATTGGTATCCTTAGAGAGGACCATCCATTGTGAGACTTTAAAAAAAATATTTCGAATTTTCATTGAGGATTTTTACTGTATTAATTCTAAGAGTTTTCATGTGTGTATTTTTAAGATACTAGCAGAGGTACCTGGCGTTGCCCGGGATAATTATACTTGTAGGTAAACAGAAAAATCTCAAAAAATTAAATTTTAACTCCACCCATTCTACGAAAAATACGAAAAACCGGAATTCTAGGTGATAAACCGGGACTTTATCTATACTCTTCTTGACTTGCCTCACCAATGTGGAACATCACTAGATACCTTAGACTCAAGTTCCTCTTGGTCTATTCGAAATCCCATTGTTCAGATGTTTCAAATGCCCGTATAGCCTTTTCTGTTTTAATTACAGAATTTCTCTGACCAATACTCGTTCTATCTCTTCACTTTCCAGACACATAAATTTTTGCCAGTCGCCTGGACGTTTGATAGGGAGCTCAAGGAAGACACGCGTGACTCCTTTGCCTCATCAATAGACGCTGCCTTATTAATGTTCTGTCACTGCATCATCATTGTATGCTCTATATTAATAATTCTTGGAAACAAACGTTCAATCATCGCAATATTAGCATCTCAGTTTCCAAAATATATAAATTCCCACAAAATATAGTCAAAATGTATTTTTATGAAATGTTTTCATCATCTATGCTACCAAATTAGCTAGGTTATCACCGGTATGGCTCTGACTCTTTGTGTATTTGATTAAATTTTGCAATATATAATAAATAAACACATATAAACGCTGAGAATTAATACAGTAAAAATTCTTAATGAAAATTCGACAAAAATTTTTTTAAATGCTTACTATGGATGGATATTGATCATTTTTAACGATTTTCCAGAAATTGTTAAGTACTAAGAACTCTCTTTTCTAAGAAAAGTCCGAATAACAGGAATTCTATGCTTTGTTATGATATGGAGATGAAAAATCATTGCATATAATTAAAAGCTGACAACAGTAGATGTGTAGCAGCATCCGATAACACAGTAATTCTCACCGTCATGGGCAGAACAAGTGACCTGTCGGACCACCAAAACGGGATGATCATTGGCTATCGAGCCAAGGGGGGCAGCATTTCGGAAACGGCCACATTTTTGAACTGCTTTAGGGCTGCCGTTGTGAAGGTGTACCGCGACGCGACGTGACGAACCAGACAGTTTCCAGCAACCGAAGAGGTAAATGTGGGGCCCCACAGATTATCGATCCTAGAGGCGAGCGTCGATTATGACGCTTGGCCATGACCAATCGGCGTGCCACTGTTGAGCAACTGATATAGCAAATGAACCGTGGGGCCACTAGGCGTTTTAGCACCAAGACAGTGCAACGATCCCTCTTGAGGTTGGGGCTCCGGAGCAGGCATATAGTAACACCACCCATGTTGACACCTGTGCTTCGCCGACGTTTCTGCTGAACAGAGTGGACGGACGAAGGAGAATTCGCCGGGAAGCATCTGAGAACAGGCATCCCGACACCATCGTTGGCAGAAGACAGGCTGGTGGGGGATGTGTGACTGTTTGGGGGATGTTTTCTTGGTATAGTCTGAGTCAACTGATACCGCTGGAGAGGACACTGAATGCTGTTCGTTACCTGATGCTCGTCGCAACATGGGGATTGCACCTTTCAACAGGACAATGCTCCCTGCCATACTACCCAAATTGTTCACGGCTGGTTCGAGGAGCATGAGTACAAATTCAAGCTACTCCCATTGTCACCAAACTCGCTAGACCTCAACCCCATTGAACTTTTGTGGCACCATCTCGATCGCCATGTCCGCAAGCTGGACCCTCCACCAAGCACGGTGATGGAATTATGGGATGCACTGATCGCCGAATGGTCCCAGATACCTGCAACCACCTTCCGAGGACTTACTGATTCTCTGCCACGTCGACTAGTTGCTGTGCTTGCCGCCAAAGGTGAATATTCCGATTACTAGCAGGTGGTCATATTAATGTGTCCCGACCCTGTATATTGTTGATCCTTGCATAGTGTTGGTGCATTGCGTGTTGACACCATTGTTGATACCGATTGTTGCACAAACGTTTCCTTGCATTGGAGGTGATGAGATATATATTGTTGTTCCGTTCAGAGTGTTTGTGAATTGCGTGTTGATACCATTGTAGATAAGCATTGTTGCACAAAATTTGCCTTGCATTGTTGATCATGAAATATTTCTTATTAATATGCTTTGCCATAACCATGAACAATGATTTTTTAGCAATAATTATAATGTTTATCTAAATCCGAGGTAAACACTGAGCTTTCCCATGCTTTGAAGGTCAAGTATGCAAATCTTCATCAAGTTTGGAATAAAACTGGAGATTTGGATAAGAAACAACAAACCCACCCACCCACAAACATCTTTCTTTATATAAGGTGCCTGCCATAATAATGATAGAACCACTCTTGATTAGTGCTATTAGCATTAGTACAATTAAAAAACTAAAAGAAACAAATTTTTGTAAGAATGTCCGTTGATTATAATGTCACAAATTTTTGTGAGAATGTCAAAAATTAAATAATAAAAAACGTCGCATTGTCGGGTACAGGGGAATAATCATTTTTGCACTGTCCCAAAAGGATAGAACACCCCTGATCTCAAGTGATAAACTCGTCTAAACTGCTAAAGAGTCAAACTTACTTATATGCAAATCAAAATAAAGTTCCTCTGAATCATTTGAACACTTGTTATTGCTGCAGATCAGTTTGCTTTGTCACTTTTAAAATGGGAGGTGGTAAAGATTTGACTGAATTCGAGAAAGGGCAAATTACAGAATTGTACCATGCCAAACAATCGTTCAGAGCAGGAGGCCGTCAACTAAAGCGTTCTCATCACGTCATTGTGAATTTCGTCAAGTTTGGTGAAAAATACGGTGAGAAAAAGCCTAATACTGGTAGACCGCAAGTTTTGTCTCAACAGCAGAAAAGACAGGTTATCACAACAATGAGCAATTCTACGAGCAGTCGCTTCTTTTCCAGACATATCAGTATCTAATCAACTATTCATAGGGTTGTAAAAGCGTCCGGACACTTAAAATAACATGAAATCGCACTACAACTGAACAAGCGTCACAAAGAATAGCGAATTAATTGGGCAAAATATCACATGAGCTGGGTCAAGCAATGGAGAAATATTGTGTGGAGTAATGAGAAAAAGTTTAATCTGGATGGGGTAGATGGATGGACATTTTAATGGCATGATTTAAGAAAGGAAGAACGTTTCATGTGTAAGAGACAACAAGGTGGTGGCAGTGTAATGGTGTGGGGAAGTTTTGGCTGGGGTGGAAAAATCAACTTGGAATTGTGTCTGCCAGACTGAAAGCAGCAGATTACCAAGCGAGGCTGGATACTTACCTACTGCCATTTGCTGAGAAATTGGGAGGTCCAACAAGAAAATGCCCCTATCCACAATGCTATATAAACGTCGGAGTGGTTTTTATCAAACGGCATCAGTGTTATGGATTGGCCAGCTTGGTCCCCGGACTTCAATCTAATGAAGAATGTTTGGAAGGAAAGTGTACCACGATGGTCGTCAATTCAGCAGTGTTGAAGCTTTGAAATGTCAGATTGTACAATCATGGCAAGAAATCCGAGATGATCAGTTGCATAATTTGATTGAATCAATGAAAAACAGCGTATTTAAGGTGATTTCCAAGCACGGTGGCTTTATTGGATATTAGACCATGATATAAAATAATTACACTATATTATTTGTTCTGTTTTTTTCATTTTTGACAGGTGGTTCTATCCTTTTGGGACAGTGCAAAAACGTTATTTTCCCCTGTGTGCAACAATGCGATGTTTTTTATTATTTATTTTTCGACTATTGCTCATTATAATCAACAGACATTCTCACAAAAATTTGTTCCCTTTAATTTTTTAACTGTACTATCGTTAACAGCACTAATCAGGGGTCGTTCTATCATTATGGAACGCACCTTATATAGAAGACAAGCAGAGGTGCGCGGCGCTGCCGCGGAATATTATACATGTAGGTTAACATAACAACCTCAAAAAATCAAATTATAAATCCCATTTAGTTAAATAATAACTCAATCAATACAACACAGAGCAAAGAGAATATCCATTCTACGAAAAATTCGAAAAACAGGAATTCTAGGTGATATAACGGGACTTTATCTAAACTCTTCTTGACTGGCCTGACGACTGCGGAGCATCACCCAACTTGACGTAGAAGCTCTTATACCCCGTTGCTCCATTAACAACTCCCGTTGTTCAGATGTTTCCAATGCCTGTATAGATTTTTCTGCTTTAGCCGTAGACTTTCTCTGTCCAATACTCGTTCTTTCTCTTTCCTTTCCAGACACATAAATTTTTGCCAGTCGTCTGGACGTTTGATAGGGAGCTCAAGGGAGACACGTGACTCTTTTGCCTCAACAATATACGCTGCCTTATTAATGTTCTGTCAATGCATTATCATTTTCTGCTCATTAATAATAATTCTTGGAAACGAACGTTCAATCATCGCACTATTAGCATCTCAGTTTCCAATATATACACATTTCAACTGAATATAGTCAAAATATATTTTTATGAAATGTTTGGACCTGATGTGCTATCAAATACGCTAGGTCGAAATCCCGGCGTGGCTCGGACTTTTTTTTTAGGATTAAATTTTGCAATATCTTAAAAAATAAATTCTTGTAAACATTCCAAGGAGGAGCGTTAGCAGTGAAGAAGAAATACATTTATACATTTATTAAAAAGAAATTAAACCCCTTCCCCCCCCCCCGAGTAGGGGAAGGCAAGTGGCAGATCCTGTGGTCATCTATTTTTACCCCTTTATCTGATCTTTTTACCTCTTCCCAAGTTTTTTAATCAAGAAAATTGATTTTCTCGAACATAATATGTATAACATGTAAAAAACCTGGTAACTTCTTTCCTTTTTCATCATTTCTGAACGTATGATATATAACATGCTGTATGTTGCCATAGTTCTAAGGACCCAGTGACTGCCACTCCCGCAAATCCGACCGCGCTCGAACAATTGGGCGTAAACTTCATAGTACTATAGATTTTGCCTAGAGGAATTTGGATACAGAATTTCACGCCTTTACGTACCTAAATAGCATACAGATATGTTGCCATTCCTGAATCCCACCCCCGTAACTCCTACCCCAGAGTACCAATCAAAACCAAATTAAGCAGTACAGATGAGCATGACCATAGGAAGATACATTCGGAATTTCAACTTTCTACCTCAAAAAATGTAGAAATTATGAAGGTGTACACAGTTAAGACATTATAAAACCAATAAGTAGCTCTATTCTTCAGCTACATAATACTATAGATTATGAGCCCCTGAGCAATCTTACGTCGACAAAGCAATTTCACGTGCGCGCGCCGATGTCAGTATTGCTTAAAAAATGAACAGAAAGTAACAATTTATTCCTTCTTGACAAATCGATTGTTATATGACATGCCATTATCTTTGTATTCTTTACACTCACCGTTTTAGCACGTGAATTCGACTTGGAGGGTTCCACGAATAATTCTGAAATGTTGATACGGCCGAGCTAAGACTTTGATGGTCATATATCTCAAAACAGAATTTAAAAAAGTTTATTCGCTTTCAAGTTATCGTGCAAACGGCGGACGGCCGGATAAACGTACAGACCAAGAGCGCATTCTTATAAGTAGCTGTTATGCTAAAGCTCCTAATCAAGGCTTTAGTGATTAATAATCATATAGCAATTGATTATAGAATAATGAATAATGATTAATGATTAAAAGTATTCTTTTAATCATGAATAATGATTTATGATTAATTTTATTGAATAATGTAAATGATTAATGATTTTTGACTAATTTTATTGATTAATATAAACGAATAATGAATAATGATTAATAATTGAATAATATTAACGAATAATGATTAATTTTTTATTTTTATTCTTTTTATTTTATTTATATTTTATTCTTCCAACCAGTGCAGTGTCGCATTTGTCTGTGACAAGGTATACTAAAAAGTTACCATCAGGAAAGTAAAAAGCAGCACCTGGTTTCAGATGATCAGCCATTATTTCCGTGGAATAGGAACTGCTGACGTTTCCTTTGACAAAAGCTAAACTTCCGGTCCCATACACATTTATTGTTCCATAAGCTATGAGGCTTAGTAGAAATTTGATTTTATATGGTACACATCTAAAGTCCAGCTTTTCTTGTTTCTTGCGCACAACTTTTTGTTTATCATCATCCAGTGGCTAAATCTAGATTCATCACTGAATATGACTTTTTGCCATTGTTCTAAAGTCCATGTTGGGTGTTCACGTGCGCACTCAAGTCTTTTTTCTTCATTCGTTTAGTTAGGAGAGGCTATATTGCTGCAGAAGGAAAAGAGTAATCTCTCTCTTTCAAACGCCAGTTGTTGTCTTTGCCGAAACTTCTTTTTTGCTGATTGGATTCCATTTGGCAGTAATTTCTCTTGCCGTTTGAAAGCGTGATATTCTCTGATAATACCTCTTAGATGTCTATCTTCGGCTTTACTTGTGATTCGTTTTCTGCCGCACCTTTGCTTCACAGTGCAACTTCCAATTTTCTTATATTTTACAATAATCTTGATTACAGATTTTGTAGTAAAGTTGAGATCTTTTGCTATTTTAATTTGTTTTTCTTTTTTTTTGCCATTTCTTAATAACTAAGTCATGAATAGATTGAGGGAACTGTTTTGTAGGAGGCTTATGAAAATTTAAGAAAATAAATTCAGCACATCCCTAAATTGTAATCAATCAACCCATCTTAGATTAATTTACATAATCATGACGGCTATAGCTAAATTTCTGCAACTAGAAATTTCAAATGTTAACGTTTTTAACAAAATCTCCAAACTTATGTCTCAGTATAATTAAATCTCTAAACTTTTGACTTCAATGCAGTTGTTGTTTTTCTTGTTTTTTGTTCAACAAAATTAGTTATTACTCAAAGCATTTTATGAGTAGTTAATAAGATGGTGTATATTAAGTGTGCATCGCTGTGTAATGCATAGTATAATTCTATTTTATTTTAATAGCACTTATCTGAGATGAATCTTTTAAATTTTCAAAAATCTCCATATTTTTGTCTCGAAGTGTAGTATTACTGATTAAAGTTTAAATTTCCTTAAGGCTAACCGCACACTACGGACAAAGTATCGGCCGATAGTTTAGCCTGGTTGGGTTACATTCGCGCACACAAGGCAAACTAAACTATTTGATTGGCTGTTAGTGCGCAGACTATGGGATATAATCGACCGACTGCTTAACTTAATTACAATAAACCTATCCATAAATTGCCTTGTATTCTTTTCGCCTCGGAATCGAGTGAACTCCATTCAGGAACAAATTTTTGTGCGAGTACTCATTTAAATATTTCTTATATAAAGCTGGTCTTTGCTCTATCTGTTCAATTAAAGTCTCTATTAATGAGTCATTAATTAATGACATTGTCGAACTTTTTTATTTATAAAAACTAGTGGTGATAGTTGATGCCAAGATTTTGCACTGCAAAAGAGCTTATCTTATCTCTTTGTAGGCTATGGCATTGGTTGGCCAACTTTACAGTTGTAAGGGAATCAGGAAGCCCATCCAACTGTTTCTCGGTCGGTCTATCGGTCGACTAGAATCCCTTGAGTGTACGCACTCACGTTAGTCTTCATACCAACTAAGCAACCAATTAATCTGTCGGCCGATCAAAGTTTGTAGTGTGCGGTAGCCTAACTCTAATTAAATTCTTGAAAAGATTTGGCCTCTACTGAATAACGTATTCGTTATTATTGCCGTCTGATTCTTTCAGACTTGAATCCAATTTTTAATCGTTACTAATCATTATATAGACCTCGAAAAATATGCATTTATTATTAACTATTCTATAAAATAGGGGTGTTTTATAATATTTTAATTATAATCGACTCTGGTGGCTATTATAATTAAGCAGTAACCTTCGCTAGGCCTATTTGTTGTCCAACTTATTTTTTCGAGGTCTACCTTATTAAACATTTGGGGGAATTATTCATTAGTCGAATTGTTAATCAGAGGAGGAAATTTAAGAGTATTTTATTATTCAATGAAATTAATCATTTCTATTATTCGTTTATATTATTTAATAAAATTAATCATTAATCATTTACATTATTCAATAAAATCAATCATAAATCATTATTCATTAATCACACTTTCCAGAAATTATTCGTTAATCATTATTCATTAATCACATTTTCCAGAAATTATTCGTTAATCATTATTCATGACTCAAATAATTTTAATCACTAAAGCCTTGCTCCTAATAAACACATGAAAAGTCTTACAATTTATGCAGTAAAAATTCTTAATGAAAATTCAAAAAAAATTTTTTAAAGACTCACAATGGATGGACCTCTCCAAGGATGCCACTGCTAATATAAATAATTTGTTACTCACGTAATCTTACTTTAGATGTACACTTGATGTTGTTGCAATTATCACTCTTCTCTCGATGTCTTGAAGCAGAACTGGGCCATTCATTACTTTGTGCAATCTAGCGGTCGCCGTCCTCTGGTGTCTTTCCAATCTTTCTCAATAGTCTGCTAACTCTCCGTTATCTCCAGTTACTGAACATTTCTAAAGATTTTCAAGAAAGTACTAAGAAGTCTCATTTCTAAGAAAAGACTGAATAACAAGAAGTCTATGCATTGTTACATTGCTTGACGTAAAGCTCTTGCTCTCATCAATACACGCTGCCTTATTAATGTTCTGTCACTGCATCATCATTTTATGCTCATTATTAAAAATTCTTGGAAACGAACGTTCAATCATCGCATTTTCAACATCTCAGTTTGGATCTGATGTGCTACCAAATAAGCTAGGTGATAACCCCTGGGTGGCTCGGATTTTTTTTTGGATTAAATATTGCAATATATTAAAAATAAACATTTTAAAATGTTTATAATTAATACAGTAACAATTTTTAAAGAAATTGAGAAAAAAAATATTTTAAAGGCTCACAATGGATGGACCTCTCCACTGATGAAGCAACTGCTAGTCTAAATAACTTCTTACTCACGTAATCTTACTTAAGATGGACATTTGATGTTGTTGCAATTAACATTTTTCTCTTGATGTCTTGAAGCAAAACTTGGCCATTCATCACTTTGTGTAGTCTAGCGGTCGCCGATTCTTCTATTTACTTCCTTATCATTTGCTCAATACAGCACGGAGCTAAAGGAGTGTTTCCACTGTCGTCTTTCCACTCGTTCTCAATAGACTGCTAACTCTGTATTATCTCCAGTTACTGATCATTTTTGAAGATTTTCAAGGAATTGTTAAGTATTAAGAACTGTCTTTTCTAGGAAAAGACGGAATAACAGGAATTCTATGCATTGTTACAAATTGAATCTTATCTATATTGCACACACTTTGCCTTGCATTGTTAATCGCGCAGTTATATTGTTGATACCTATTGTTGCACAAACTTTGCCTTGCCTTGTTGGTCATGAGATATTTCTAAACTAAACGATTCCTTGCCATAACCATGAATATCGATTTTTTTTTTAATAATTATTCTTTTTTCGAAATCTGAGGTAGACAGTGACCTTCCTCATGGTTAAAAAGTCAAGTATGCAAAATTTCATCAAGATCGGAATAAAATGTAGATTTGTATAAGAAACAAACCCACAAACAATCACAGAAGGCTAGCAGAGTTTCCCGGCGTTGCCCGGGATAATTACACCTGTAGGTAAACAAGACATACTCAAAAAATTAAATTATAACTCTCAATTCGTTAAATAATAACTCAATCAATACAACACAGAGCAAAGGGACTATCCATTGTACGAAAAATACGAAAAAAATATATTCGAGGTGATATATCGGGACTTTATCTAAACTCTTCTTGACTGGCCTGACGACTGCGGAGCATCACCCAACTTGACGTAGAAGCTCTTATACCCTCTTGCTTTATTCGAAACTCACGTTGTTCAGATGTTTCAAATGCTCGTATAGCTTTTTCTGTTTTAGTTGCAGAGTTTCTCTGACCAATATTCATTCTTTCTCTTTCCTTTTCAGACACATAAATTTTTGCCAGTCGTCTGGATGTTTGATAGGGAACATAGGGAGACACGCGTGACTCCTTTGCCTCATCAGTAGAAGCTTCTAAACAAATGTTTTCACTGCATCATCATTTTATGCTCATAATTAATAATTCTTGAAAACGAACGTTCAAGCATCGCATTATCAGCATCTCAGTTTCCAAAATATACACATTCCAAATTGTTTGGATCTAATGAGCTACCAAATAAGTTAGGTGATAACCCCGGGCGTGACTCGGGCTGTTCTGTTCAAATAAACACATGAAAACGCTTAGAATTAATACACTAAAAATTCATAATGAAAATTCGTAAAAAAAATTTTAAATGCTCTCAAAATATGGACCTCTCCATGTATGCCGCTGCTAGCCTAAATAATTTCTTAGTCACGTAATCTTACTTTAGATGTTCCCCTTGATGTTGTTGCAATTCTCACTCTCGATGTCTTGAAGTAAAGCTTGTTAATTCATGTCTTTGTGTAGTTTAGTAGTCGTCGATTCTTCTATTGACATGCTTACTATGTGCTCATTACATCAGAAGGACCGATTCCTCTGTCGTCTTTTCACTCTTTATCAATAGTCTGCTAACTCTCCATTATCTCCAGTTACTGATCATTTTTAAAGATTTTCAAGAAATTATTAAGTATTAAGAACTGTTTTTTCTAAGGAAAGGTTGAAAACAGGAATTTATGGATTGTTACAAATTCAACCTTATCTATATTGAACAAACTTTGCGTTTCATTGTTGGTCATGAGATATATATTGTTGATCCCTGTATAGTGTGGGAGGATTGCGTGTTGATACAATTATTGATACATGTTGTTGCACAAAGTTTGCCTTGCATTGTTAGTCATGAGATATTTCTCATTAATATGCATTGCCATAACAATGAATATCGATTTTTTATGAATAATTATTATTTTTTCGATTATTTTTTCCTCTTGCTTTGAAAGTCAAATATTCAAAATTTCATCAAGATCGGAATAAGACTGTAGACTTGTATAAGAAACAAACCCACAAACAAACACAAAAATATCCCTTTTTATATATACAGAAGACTAGCAGAGGTATCCGGCGTTGCCCGGGATAATTACAGTTGTAGATAAACAGAACAATCTCAAAAAATTAAATAATAACTCAATCAATACAACTCAGAACAAAGGGACTAACCATTTTACGAAAAATACTAAAAACAGGAATTCTAGGTAATATACCGCGAACAAATACTTTAGAGGCAAAATTTTCTAGCTCTTGAAGTAGAAGGTGTTGCTCTCATCAATAGATGATACCTTATTAATGTTCTGTCATTGCATCATCATTTAATGCTCATTATTAATAATTCTTGGAAACGAACGTTCAATCATCGCATTATCAGCATCTCAGTTTCCAAAATATCAACATTCACACAGAATATAGTCAAAATGTATTATTATGAAATGTTTGGATCTGATATGCTACCAAATAAGCTAGGTGATAACCCCTGGGTGGCTCGGATTTCTTTTCTTTGGATTAAATTTTGTAATATCTTAAAAATGAACACTAGAAAACGCTTACAATTATTACAATAAAAATTCTTAATGAAATTTCGAAAAAAAAATTTTTTAAAAGCTCAAAATTGATGGACCTCTCCACTGATGCCACCGTTAGTCTAAATAATTTCTTACTCACGTAATCTTACTTTAGGCACTTGCAATTCCCATTCTTCTCTTGATGTCTTGAAGCAAAACTTGGCCATTCATCAATTTGTGTAGTCTAACTGTCGCCGATTCTTTTATTTACTTGGTAATCATTTGCTCAATACAGCACGGAGCTAAAGGAGTGCTTCCTCTGTCGTCTTTCTACTCTTTCTCAATAGAATGCTAACTCTACATTATCTCCAGTTATTGATCATTTCTGAAAATTTTCTAGGAATTATTAAGTACTAAGAACTCTCTTTTCTCAGAAAAGATGGAAGAGGAATTCTATGCATTGATACAAATGGAATCTTATCTACATTGCCAAACTTTTCCTTGCATTGTTGGTCATGAGATATATATTTATGGTCCGTGCAGAGTTGCGTGTTGACACCAATGCTAAAAAGTATTTTTGCAAAAACTTTCCCTTGCCTTGTTGGTCATGAGACATTTCTCATT
>JAHWFO010028503.1:0-14823 GCA_023313115.1 Rhysida immarginata | reverse complement strand
TTTGAGATTGTTCTGTTTACATCCAAGTAATTATCCCGGGCAACGCCAAGAATAATACATTGAGTACAAGAATGTACAAGAATTGAGTACAAGAATTGACTTTTCGACATTTAAATGCATATAAATAATTTATTTTCTTCTTTCATATATCTGATCATACCGATACTAATTATATGCACTGCATATACGCTGCTCATAGCACTTCTTTGCTGAATCAGTAAGGCCAGTGTTTCTAATCGGCCTAGTCGATGGTACATTATCTTTCACGTTAACTATAGTTAAAAAGCAAATGACTATATTTTAATTTATGGTGAGTAATTTTTCATGGGTGCTTCTCAAATTTCAGCGCACGAAGTTGAATCCGAATACAAATGAAAGGGGAGGAGAGTAACAGTAATATTATTAGCCTAAATCATATGTTTAATATTCCAAAACTGTTATATTTTTTATAATGAATATGGAAAATTCCACTAACATGGAAAATTCAGGGCGTAGGGGGTTATAATTAAATACATGTAATAATAAAGCTAGTTTATATTTTCCATTGCATATATTAAAATGTCCCCGGTCTAAAAACAGAAAATCATGACTTATACAAAATTCACGTAAATTAATATTATAATTTTTAATGATTATAATTTTTTTTTTAAATTTTAATAAATGTACTGATCGATGATAGTTGTTCTGGCGGTATTGCATTCTCCCATTCCGATGAAACAGGAAGCACGAGAAACGACTGTTTTCATGCCATATCTAACCGCACGTCTGTTTACCTACAGGGAGTGGTTAATCGCATTAGCTCGCCGTCGCGGCCACTCGCCACTCTCATACCGTCAAGGATGCAAAAGACTGTTTTCTCGTGAAACGGGGTAAGCGCGTCGGTTTCAGGGCGAGCTTGAAACCTTCTCCGCGTTTCTCGTCATTTCCGTCAGCGGAGAAAATTTAAGCGCGACGGAAATGACGAGAAACGCGCCCCTGGATACCACCAGTGGCAGAAAAAGTCATTAGCCCTGGTATTTTGCCTAGTTCAACCACCACCTTAATTTACAGATCATGATACAAAGCCATGGCACTAGTAGTGTCTGTCAAGTGGAAGGTTCCGTAATTGATCACGTGGCTTGGCTTATTGTCTCAAATGGATTGACAAAAAACTCATTGCGTGTTATTAAAAATAAAAAAGAACATCAAATGTATTGAGGCGGAGCCTACAAATTGTAAAGGCACATGCAATCCTCTTTTCCAAAGTTAAATATTGAATGATAACGGATGTCAATATTGGCACTTCTTTCTTTTACTAATAGTGGCGTATCATGTTCTATGAGATAATTATTGATTTCTTAAGACATTTCAAAAAGTATAACACAAATTATTGAAAGACTAAAAAAAATCCGGTTTAGATAAGTTTAAATAAAAATTCTCCAAATGTTATTATTAACATTTTTTAATTTTTAAACATTTCTACTATTTTAAAATGATGCGCGTTGATCTAAACCGCGGTTTCCTATTTAATGTCTTTTCCAGTTTTGATATTCCACATGAAGAAATGAAAGCAATAGTTATTTCGCATTTTTCCGAAATTGGCAAAACAAATTAATTGGTCATACTGCATGTACAAAAATAAAACTGATAATGAAGCAGCGCAGTTGAGATGTTCTAGCTATCGTCTGCCGAGGCTTTTATGAGTTTTAGTGTTTATGCCTGGTTTATGCTATTATTTTGCAAAAACCAGAAAACAGCGTCATGTTGAGGATAATAATAGTTCTTCATCTCCTTTAGTATGTCTTTTCCACCGGAATTCTAATCACTTTAGGTAATTGGTAAAGAATATTAGCTGCAGCGTCTTCGCACTTTGCCGCCCCCTTTCCCCTCCCGTTCATCCCTTGCGGTTTCAAGCGAAGAAACATCTGCTGGCTGAGAAGATACCATTGTTCGAAGCGACTGGGGAGAGAAGGGAGAAATTCACAATCCTGCCCTCCCCCACCATTCATTTTTCTTTTAATTTATCCGAGTATTTGAAAGCGAACAGGCTTATTGGAAATTTGATTAATTTAAAAAGTTTGCAAGAAAAATGATAACTTTTAATTTTGTGAGATTTAAAACCCGAGAAACCAAGAAGGAACATTAATTATAATTCCTTACGGTTGGTATCTTGGTATAAATTTGATGAATGATTTTTATTATTCATTTTAAAAGCGTTTTTAAGGAATCTGAAACTAAATGCCGGAATTAACATCTAGCGTGTAGAATATTATTAGAAATTATTTTAAATTAGTTTTAAATTTATTTCACTAGTCATATTCTGTAAATATATGTTTCAATCTCTTAATAGATTAAAAACCAACGTTAATTATTTCTAATGCTATTAATTTAAATTTAAAATTAAACATGTTAATTTTAACTAACTGTAGGAGACAAAGTTATATTTTATTCTATATTAATTAATAATAACTTCATCTCGTAGCTGACTTACGGAACTTATTAACCAAACTTCATATTCTTATATTACATTTTATTAAAATTGTAGAAGGACTATTTGACGTTTAATTGGGAGAATTTTCACTTTTCTCCTTTCAAATGAATTATCATTTTCGTCAAAGTATATCATTTATTCAAAACCTTATTTTTGAAGCTCTAATGACATTCATTATGCAGACTGTAAGGAAATGTTTAATGTAATTTCCACTTTAAATGTGAAGCTCTCGATTCATTTCATTTTTAAACATAATACTCTTAATTTTCTTCATAAAGGAGCTCTCGTTTCGATGTCCAGAATTTTCACTGGAGAATCAAATAGAATCTCATTAAATCACCTGCCGGTTCTGTAATAAATTTGTAGAAGGCGCTAATTTTTATGAGAAGTATCCTTGAATTTGATGTTGTTATTATCATGGAAGAAGGAGATGTGTTATCTCCTTCTTCCATGGTTATTATACGCTAGATGCTGCACAACAACGCTCATTTGCATTTCATGCAGCATCCCTCACCATTTGATCTTTTGGATAATGGGATTCGGATACCTAAGTGGTCTCCCATTTAATATCTTTCGAAGTATTATTAAATTATCTACCTAAAGACAAGAAATTTAGAATTACAGTAGTTTAGAAATGTACTTGACTAACTTTTTTTAAGGGTTTCGAAGTTTTTTTGGTTGGTTTTTAGATTTCAGGTTGTATCACTTCTGACTTCTGTACACGTATGCACTTTCACTTAGCTGCACTGCACTGCAGCGTACCGTATTTTCATGGGTTTAGTCCGCATTTAATAAAATATGCATTCCGAAAAAGTGTTCACATAATCCGTATTTTACAGTAAATTTGAAAATTTAATAAAATAAAAAAGGTGAATTTCATATTTCCCATAATCCCTTGAACACTATACGAGATTTTACTATAAAACCAATATTACATATGAAAAATTACTAGTTAAAAATTCCTATCCCCAATTATCATTGCTATTCACCAATTCCTATTCCCAATTATCATTGCTATTCACCAATTCCTATTCCCAATTATCATTGCTATTCACCAATTCCTATTCCCAATTAAAAATTCCTATTCACCAATTATCATTGCTATTATACGAGGGTTGGTCGAAAAGTAATGCCTCCATGGCTGTAACCTTTTTATTCGTTAACCGATTTTCAAAATTCTTTTTGTCCTCTATGTAATGCACTATTCACTTTTTCGACATAGCCTCCATCCCTTTCCACGCAGTGCGCCAACGCGTGACTAGTCGGGTGAACCCGTCGGAGAGGAATTCCGGGGTTGTTGCCGACACGAGGATTGAATGGCGGCTTTGGACCCTCTTCTGCAGCACGATAACGCCCGCCCGCACACGATCGCCACACGCAAGGGGCATTGCAACGCCTACAGTTCAAAGATGAAAAACTGCAGTTCAAAGAAGAAAGAGCACCTTAAGGGACATGAGTTGCATTGTTTCGGCGAGGTGAAATCGCCTTTCTTGAGGCAAGTGGACTACAGTTTGGATAATTCAAAAGTCTTTTATACCATCTAGCTATCTTCTTTTTCGTTATCTTTGTTTCTTTCTCCGTTGCCTCATCAAAGCATTATTATCTTTATCATTTTGTAATGTGTCCAAACATTTATATTCCAAATTTACTTGTTTTGCTCTTATTGTCTAGCTTATATCATTCTGTGCTCGCCATATGCCTTAACTGATTGCCATTATTTTTCTGTAGAGTTTCATTTCAAACCGATTCAATTCACACTTACTTAACTGTAAGTACCCATAGTTCATAATGTGTTTTTTGTTTAACTTATTTGGGTTATATTACCTTTGTTCACTTTTTTTTTCAGAATCGTGGATTCACATGCATAGAATAAAGAACTTATCCCAAATCTTCCGATATTTTCAGTTGAGTTGCTATGTAGTTTTTTGGTTTTCCAAAAGCTGAATCGAATCCAAAAGATGAATCTGTTATTTTTTAATATCTGGCTACCTAGATGTATGTACTAAAATTCCGATTTCTTGCGATAAATTGTTGCTTCCCATCATCGCCACTTAAACTTCTAAGTCCTTGCTTATCTGAAATCCAAAATCTTCGCAAGCTTCTTTTAAGGTAATGTTAACTTCAGGCAGTAAATTTCATTTATATGTAATACTCTGTTTCACAAATTGCCACAGTGCCTCGGTAAGTTATAATCCTGTATCCAGGTTGTTTCTAAATGGTAGGACAATAATTACATAGTGTGATTCCATGCATCAATCTAACCAAAAAGTTCCTTATAGAAAATGTCTAAAATTCAAAATTTAGGAGCTAAAAAATCGCATCGTTACGTCGTTTATAAACTTTCTGCATCAGCAGTTCACATAATGAACTGCAAAAACGACGGCAATTGTTGAGATTAAATGGCGTTTTCCGCCAGCTTTTTAGCAAACTTCGCGTGACGTTTAGACCTTAAAATTTGAGTAACCCGACACACATCAAGCCCATAGTCTATCTCCTGCCAAACCTTTCTTAGCATGTCGCTGTCAATATCAGCAATGACTGCAGCGATGCGGGCACCCAGGTCATCCTAAGTTGTTGGCAGTGGTGGTAGGTACACATGATCCTTTACAAACCCTCACAGGAAGAAATCACATGGGGTCAAGTCGGAGGAACGAGGTAGCCAACGAAGGAGAGGAGATTGTGAGGTATAAAATGAAATGCTTTAGAGTAGTCTATGAATACAGAGACAACTAATTTGTTGTTAGCCATGTTAGAGATGATGTATTACAAGAGTTCGAAGCAGGCATGAAACCGTCTTGGGAAGAAGAGAGAATATTGAAAACCTATAATGGGATAGACAAGAATAAAAAAGGTTCTCGAGCACTTTAGCAAATGAGGGAAGAATAGAAATTGGGCGATAGTTAGAAAAAATAGAAGTGTCTCCCTTTTTGAAAATTGGTGTGATTTTAGTAGTACGGAGACAAGGGAATTGGCCTTGGGTAAGGGAGATATTAAATAGGAGCGTTAAAGAGATAGTGAATCATGAATGAGCTTGAGTTATAATGTTGGAACTAATGCCTAGAGAATTGGGACATCTAGTGGGTTTGAGCCGATTAATTGTAGCGGACACTTCTTTGGGGGAGGCTGGGGTAACAAAGAATGAGGATGACTTAATTGGAACAGAGAAAGAGCAATGTTGCTGTGTTGAGGTCTGAAAAGGGGCAGGTGGGAGTAGAGTTTCCAAGAAGTTGCTTAAAAGAGTGGGATCAGTAGGGGATGGATCTGAAAATGGTACGATTAAATGGGAAGCATCATGGGTAAGATCTTTTATAGCTTTAAATTTTGACTTGTTGTTGGCGACTTTTTAAAAAAATTGAGCAAAATAATTAGCTTTAGCATACGGAAATAAAAAGTAACCAAATTACCTGTGGATATGAAATCAGCAAAAAACAAGACGCCACCGCTTTTCCACAACAAGTTTTACTCACCATGAATACGTATTTCGAGTGCTACGCACTTATTTTTCAACATGGCTAAATAAGTGCTATGTTGAAAAATGAGTGCGTAGCACTCGAAATACGTATTCATGGTGAATAAACCTTATTGTGGAAAAGCGATGGCATCTTGTTTTTGCTAGCTTTCAATTGGTTAATAGATCGTCTCTGACCTAATAAGCGCTCAAGATGGAAAAAACCGAAACTGACTCTCTTGATGACATCATTGGATTCTGTTGTTCCCTGGAGTTGTCGAATGCAACACAAACCTGCGCAGAGAGAGATGCGTATAACACAAAAATTGCTCAAATTTCAGGTCTCGTTAATAGATCGTCTCTGGGCCACTATTCGCCTCCTGCAAGTTCGATCGAAGCACCACCTAGCGGGAATGTGAGTAAACTATTTGTGCCACGTTGTGCTTCTCTTCTATGAGCGCTCGCAAATATATCTCAATTTGAACGATTTTATATTGTGTACAAATTTGATGAATTGACTGAAATGTGCGTCATTTTTGACTCAAATGGCTTTATATCTATATATATAAAAGAAGAAACTGACTGAGTGATCAACGCACAACCCAAACCATAAGGCCTAGAAACTTGAAATTTTCTACAGAGGTTCTTTACATATTGTAAGTGAGCACTAAGAAGGGGTTTTTCGAAATTCAACCCCGAAGGGGGGGGGGGGGGGGGGGGGGGGGATTGAAAGTTTAACACATTAACTGGTGTTGCACTGTATAGTTAACACATTAACTGGTGTGGCACTACATAATTAACCATATTAACCACTTTTAGAGAGGGGGGTAACGAGTTATTAACAACGAGCATAAATATGATTATGCAATGAAGGACATAGATAAGGCAATGTTTATCGAGGAGGCTAAGGAATCACACGGGTCTCCCTTGAGCTCCCTAAAAACGTCCAGACGACTGGCGAAAATTTGTGTGTTTGGCAAAAAAAGAGAAAGAACGAGTATTGATCAGTGAAATTTGCAACAGAAAGATAAAAAACTATCCGGGCATTGGAAACATCTGAACACAGAGCAGGAGGTTATAAGAGCTTCTACGTCAAGGGCAAGGGAAATTTTAAAAGATAGGTCTAAAGTATCCAGTAATGCTCCCCGGGGATGAAGATGGATAACATTTTAATCTGAGCCAGAACAACAAGAGGGTAAGTAAAGTCCCGGGCAAAGTGTGCAATATAAGTAGGTTCATTAAGATTAATGGTTCCATCCCACCTCTGAGAATTATAAAACAAAATGGAGTTTGTAACAATACGTAGAATTCCTGTTGTTCAGGCTTTTATTAGAAGTTAACATTTTCTTAGAAATATTTAATAATGATCCGTAACTGGAGATAATGCAGAGTTATTTTCTTCGTACGGCGGTCACATCCATTTCGAACGGCGGTCAAATCACATCTGGTAAGGTTTCTAAAATCTGCCGACGTAATGATTGCATCAGCCAACATAAAAAATGACTTTTCGTATTTGTTTTGAGTACAGGATTGCTAGTAATATAGAAAACATGCTTTGTTTCAATTAATTTGCTCAAGGATATACAATTTAATTACTAAAAGAGGTAGTGAACACAAATGTTGGATCGTTGTAGTATTCAAAATGATATTCTCAGGAATTTGAAAAAAAATTGGAAAATTGTTTAGAATTGTAAATTGTAAATTGTAAATTATTATTATTATTAAAAATTAAATAATTATCTGCATATTAACAATTAATCGTTGACATTTATGAGTGCGTGAACAGACATGGAAACATTTTAAAGCTTCTCCTTGAGTAAATAGTAAAAGAAAAGGTCTGAAATTAACTGATGGTAGCTTATTCTATCATAATTACAAAAAGACCACGGCAATTTGACGAACTTTGAATTATGTGACGACTCTCCATGTTTTTTTCGAACGTGTATAAACAAATCACATGAAAGTGATAATTTAAAGGGGCATACAATGAGCTTATTGCGTTCACGTTCAACCAATTCAACATAGATTCAAGAGAACACAGCAGCAGTTTTTCTTTCTTTTTCGTTTTCACCTTCGTTTTTCAAAAATTGTAATTCTGAAGTTTCCTCTCGTAAATCTAGCATTAAACTGATTGTACTGAACAGACTCATTTCTCAATCCCATATTTTTTTCTTTTTATTTTTTACAAATAACAAAGATTTATTTTACAACTCGAAACCGGATTTGACATTTTCATTTGAAGACCTCAAATTTCCATTTCTCTTCCATAGCAACGCGAACCATTTTCCCCCCCTCAAAAAACTGAAATAAATAAATATAAAAAAATAAAAACAGCCAAACCTAAAATTAACTCTTATAAGGTTCTAGTTAAAGACATAAATAACATAAATAAGGAAAGAAGTTAAAAGAGATTTCTTGCGACCGGTAAATACAGCCTGTGTGCAACGACAGGGGCACTTAAGCAATTTCCAATCGTAATTTTGTTGTTGCCCGATGCGTCTCTCTTTTCCTTGGCTTTCAGATCAATGGCTGTTTGATTCGTGACACAGAGGCTCTTGAAGGAGGTGGCGGTTGGGGAGGGGGTTGTAACCGATGGTGTGGGTGGGCCCAACGGGGGGGGGGATGCTCTACGAAAAGGGATACGGTGACAGAGATGGGAGGGCAAATAGAGCGGAAATGGCTGCAGCAGTTTATGAAGGCCGTTTCTCGATCGATACCATTTATTTCACCATCTGTTTATTTCAGTTGCTCTTTTTATTTCCCACTTAGTGGTTGTTTTAATAACAGAAAAAACGAGTCGAATGATCACGAATACGAACGTTATTGTTTAACACGAAAAGAGAAAAAAAAATCAAAATAATTTATATCTAATTAAACGGAAAGTGCGACCAACGAATAAAAAGAGAATGGATGTACACGCAAAGAAAATGCTTCCGTGTCAATAAAACATTGTTCAATACAGAGGCATTCGTTACACGAAGAATTATAATGAAAGGTTTATGAACATGATAGTTAATAAAATATTCTACTGTTATTTTTTTAGCACGACTACAGAAGCGTGCGAAGGATAATGCAGATTTTTTAATCAACAAATTGTAATAAAAGCAATACTAATGCGCAGCCTGCAAGCGATATTAAATTGCAGATGATCTGGAAAATTGCATATTATTGATCCAGAAGAAATTTATTAAAAAAGTATGCAACTTGTCATTTATTGCTTTGACTATTTGAACATTTACCATCCATGAATAATGAAAAATATTCTTAAATCTCAATTAATATTAAAGCTATTAAAAATGATATGTAAATTTAAATTGTATGCAAATCTAATTCGTGGAGTTTGCTTATCATTTAAAATATAATTTGCTTTCAGAAACGCTCATGGATTGGAAATATCTTATTCAAACATTGGCATAAAATTCGATAACTCTACGAACGGAAATTTAAATTCAAAACATGTAGGAGGAATAAACGAAAAATTGCAAAAATTTAGACGCAAAGTATAGATATTGAGCACGAAAAATTGGATATTTCGTATCATATGAGTAGATTTGACGATTTAATTATTAAATTTCTTTCTAGATACAATACAAACAAATATGATCATTTCTAGTTGAATTGGTATATGGCATCGCGGAAATCAATTTCTGACAAAAATTTTCAAATTTAGAAATATTACAAATTAAATTTCCAATTTCCATTAATTCCATAAATGTCCATGAATTGATAAGACGGAAAAAATTAAATAAATGATTAGGTCTTTTGGTTATACCTAATATTTTATTATCATAACTGACGATCATTTCGGCGATCTTTAAGCAACACCACCTAGAGAAAGGCCTGTGTACGGAAACGTCATATACTGTTACATCATTATAAAAAGTCAGTTTAATCGTATTTCTACCAATAAGCTCTAAATTAAGACTTCGTATGATGATGTAACAATGTATGATGTTTCCGTGCGCAGGCAACACCTCCTAGAAAGAAAGCCAAACAACTGAAATGTCATACGTTGTTACATCATCTAAGTCGACCAAATTTAAAGGCTTATTATTGGTAAAAATAGGAATAACAATGGTCAAAATATGATGTAACATTGCATGATGTTTCAGTTGTTTGGCTTTCTTTCTAGGTGGTGTTGGCTCAGGCTTCTCTCTATACTCTGTCAAGTGAAAGAAAAACTAGACATGTCTAACTAAATTTCCGATTTCAATTGTTAGACATTGTTGCTAAATAAAATTAACAATCACTGACAATTGAAATTGGAAATTTAACTGGACACGCCCAGTTTTTCTTTCGGTGGTGTTGTCTTAAGCCGTTTACAAAATAAAGAATTAAAAAGAATTGAGATTTAACAATATAATATAACAATGATGTAACAATACGTTTATAACAATTTGAAAATTTAATAAAAATGGTAACATCTATTTATCGAGGCCAAGGAAAAAGACAGACTTGGGCACTGAAACGTCACCTGATCATCTGACGAGGCTAACGAGAAATACAGGCTCCGGCACTGAAAAGTCACCTGACCAAGATAGGTCTATTAACAATCCAATCTTCATTAACGTAAGCCTCGATCATCTGAGCACCAAACTATCTGAGCAACAATCCAAGAAAAAACACTGATTATTAAAATCCAAGATGGAGACAAAGAAAGTTAGATTGTTGTTCAGAGTCTGATGGTCAGATGACTTTCATTGGAACTAACCAACGCCACCTAAAGATAAGGCCTGAGCACGGAAACGTCATACATTGTTCAAATGTCATAAGTGGTCATCTTTAATCGCATTTCTACCAATAATAAGCAATACTGCCTAGAGAGAAAGCCTGCTCAAAAAAAAATCACCTTGCTTATATGGTAGCACATCAGAGCCAAACATTTCATAAAAATACATTTTGACTATATTCTGGAATATTTTGGAAACTGTGAATGTGAATATTTTGGAAACTGAGATGGTGATAAAGCGATGATTGAACGTTCGTTTTCAAGAATTTTTGATAATGAGCATAAAGTGATGATGCAGTGACAGAACGTTAATAAGGCAGCATTTATTGATGAGGCAAAGGAGTCACGCGTGTCTCCCTTGAGCTCTCTATCAAACATCCAGACGACTGGCAAAATTTTATGTGTCTGGAAAGGAAAGAGAAAGAACGAGTATTGGTCAGAGAAACTCTGCAACTAAAACAGAAAAAGCTATACGGGCGTTTGAAACATCTGAACAACAGCAGTTTCGAAAAGAGCAACAGGGTATAAGAGCTTCTACGTCAAGGGCAAGAAAAACTTCAGTATCTGGTGATGCTCCGCAGTAGTGGGGCAAGTCAAGAAGAGTTTAGATGCTCCAGTATATCACCTGGACTTCCTGTCTTTCGTATTTTTCGTAGAATGGATAGTCCCTTTGCTCTGTGTTGTATTGATTGAGTTATTATTTAACCAATTGGGAGTTATAATTTAATTTTTTGAGATCTAACTCTTTACCTACAAGTGTAATTAACCCGGGCAACGCCGGATACCTCTGCTAGTATAATTTATTTATTTACTACTAGCAGAGGATCCGGCGTTGCCCGGGATAATTACGCTTGTAGGTAAACAAAACAACCTCAAAAAGCTAAAATAAAGATGGACCTCTTGCTTACCATTTGATCGATATAGCACAGAGCTAAAAGAGTGCTTCCTCTATCGTCTTTCACTCTTTCTCAATAGTCTGCTAACTCATTATCTCCAGTTACTGATCATTTTTAAAGGTTTTCAAGAAATTTTTAAGTACTAAGAATTCTCTTTTCTAAGAAAAGCCTGAATAACAGGAATTCTATGCATTGAATTCTATATTGCACAATCTTTGCCTTGCATTGTTGGTCATGAGATATTTCTCATTAATATGCCCTGCCATAACCATGAATATCGATTTTTTCGAAATCTGAGGTAGACAGGGAACTTCCTCATGCTTTGAAGGTCATGTATGCGAAATTTTATCAAGATCGGAATAAAACTGTAGATTTGTATAAAAAACAAACAAACAAACATCCTTCTTTATATATATAGAAGAAGATTTGTTATTTCTTCATCCAATCATGTTCTCATTCTGTACCATATTTTCTGTATATAAAGGCTTATGTCCTCTTGTGTGTATCCTTGATAAAGCTGGGAATAAATGGCGAAACTATTTGAAAACTCTGTTCTCCCTTTGTTGTGTTGTAAAGTCTCTACCAATTTTATCGATAGAAACAGCACTATCTGAATTTTTTCAGTTACTCTCAAAAATAAACAAAACAATAAGGGGTTTTCTCCAAATTTTTATTTTTTTATCGGACACCAGTATCAACTTCTTCTCCTTAAGCTAATATGAAGCCAATACGAAGTCAATATGCCTTCATATTTTCGTAAGGAGAAGAAGTTGATACGGGTGTCCAGTCCACAAATAAAAATTGGAGAGGAACTGAAATTCAACTCATTCTATCGTCGATATCTTTCTAAATTTTCAGGCTATTTGCTTGAGCTTTTTTTTAAGAGTAACTCCATACATTTGGCTAATAAATTATGCAAAAGACATTTTGGTAACCCTTGCGCATGCACAGTTAACACATTATTTAGTTAAAATGCTCATATTTCATCAAATATTTAATATTTTTATATTCTGATTGCAGGTTGTTGTTTCTACTGTATATTGTCAAGTTTCCTGAAAATGGCATTGCATTGGGTTGAAAACTCTGCATGTCATAAACAAAAACTTAAGAAAACATTTCGATTTTTTTATAAAGGAACCTTTATATTCCCATGAATATATGTGCTATCTTCATCCAAATGAAGACAGATAAGTTAAAGAATGGTTCGGTGGCTCAGTGGTTGCGTGATCGCCCGAGGACGCAGGTTCGACCCCGGCCGAGGACGACGAGGATTTTTTCAGCGGGAATATCCTGAGATCACGCACTTCCTTAGGAAGGGAAGTAAAGCCGTTGGTCCCGTGTAGTCGTGTGCTGGCTGCACGTTAAAGAACTCTTGCGAGGCAAAATTTGCGGCCTCTATAACGCCGTCCTGAAATGACCATAGCAGTTGAAAAGGACGTTAATACCAAACAAACCAACCAACCAACAACGCATTTCAAGCATTATTTTTTATTGGTTGATCCCGAACATTATTTTTTGGTTCACTTTGTTGCTGGTCCCCTATCAACACCTCCTAGAGAGAGGGCCTGCGAACAAAAGGTGTATATATTGTTACATCATCATCAAGCGGCCAAATTTAGGGCTTATTATTGGTAGAAATACGATTAACAACAGCCGCTTGATGATGATGTAACAATGGGCGCGTTCGACATCGCGCACTAAACGCCTTTGTGCGTCCACTAAACGCACTAACGTATTCGTCATGGAACCCGCGCGTGTTCGTCATCGCGAGTGCGCGCACGAAATGACCCTAGGTTAGGAGTAGAGTCGTTTAGTGCGTTGCAAGATGGCGCCGCCCTAGAGCTTGAGATGTAGCGATAGATAGTTCGGAGTTTTAGTTATCGTTGAAGAGCCAACAGGTATAATAAAATAATTGAAATCTGTATATCGTTTAAACTGACATTGAAATCTACTCTGTAATGATCGATTTCGGCGTGTTATATGAATGCAGATGTTATGATGGATTTTATTTTGAGTAGTAGGCTTACTATTCATGATAGCACGGGTGAGGTGAACATCCCATTTTTGCGCTCCTTCCCGTTTTTCATGACACACACAAAATGCACTACACTTTTTTCACCGCTCGCTCTGAGGGACGTCGCTAGGTGCATTTAGTGTGCACATGTCGAACGCACCCCATATAAACGCCTTTTGTCCGCAGGCCTTTTCTCTAGGAGGTGTTGCCCCTATTTGCCTACGCGATAGATAGTGTGTATGCCTTCTTAGAGTTCTCACAAGGTGAAATGGAAGAATTCACTTTATCGCGCTCAATAGGTAGGGACGTCATAGACAATATACTTTATACCCTCATGATCTATGAGCTTCTCTAAGCCTGCTCACTTAAGCCTGCTCGCAACCGCTCGTCGCAGCCTATTTTTGAAGTGCCAGGATTTAAGCAAATTAGAGCATTTTAAAAAAATTTCCTTTCCTATCCCTAGCTATTGAGCGCGATAAAGTGAACTCTTCGATTTCACCTTACTGCGTGAGAACTGTACCTGACGTGTTAAATGCGGGTGGCTTCTCAGCGTGGCTAGGAGACACAATCGGGAAACGAACACTGGTGACTGGCATCAGTAACGTCGGAGAAAGGATGTGGTTTCGCTGGTCCGCGGAGGATGCACGGTCTCGAAGGTTCGGAAAAAATGCATGCCTTTCTATGGGTTAGGCCGCCAGCCGAGCAGCTTGACAGCGTCTTCGGATTTTCCTGACGGCTGGGAGGGGGAGTGAAACTTACGCTCATGGAAATTACTAATCCGCGGTGTCTTGATTGATTGTCCATAATCGCTCGCAGAGTTGGTTGTTGCTTTCCAGCAAAGAATTTCGAATTGAACTGTAGGTCAAAATCTATCTTCTATCTATATATATAAAGAAGGATGTTTGTGGGTCTGTCTGTGGGTCTGTTTTTTATACAAATCTACAGTTTTATTCCGATCTTGATGAAATTTCGCATACATGACCTTCAAAGCATGAGGAAGGTCACTGTCTACTTCAGATTTCGAAAAAATAATAATTATTGATAAAAAATCGATATTCATGGTTATGGCAGGGCATATTAATGAGAAATATCGCATGACCAACAATGCAAGACAAAGTTTTTGCAACAATGGTATCAACACGCAATTCACAAACACTCTGCACGGACCAACAATATATATCTCATGACCAACAATGCAAATAAAAGTTTGTGCAACAATAGGTATCAACAATGGTTTCAACACGCAATTCACCAATAACAATGAGC
>JAHWFO010028500.1:0-12459 GCA_023313115.1 Rhysida immarginata | reverse complement strand
AATATCGATTTTTTATCGATATTTATTATTTTTCCGAAATCTGAGGTAGACAGTGACCTTCCTCATGCTTTAAAGGTCATGTATGCGAAATTTTATCAAGATCGGAATAAAACTGTAGATTTGTATAAAAAACGTACACACAGATCCACAGACCCACACACAGACCCACAGACGCACAGACCCACAAACATCCTTCTTTATATATATAGAAGACTAGAAGAGGTATCCGGCGTTGCCCGGGATAATTACACTTGCACAAACTTTTCCTTTCATTGTTAGTCATGAGATATATATTGTTGGTTCATGCAGTGTGTTTGTGAATTGCGTGCTGATACCATTGTTGATACCTATTGTTGTACCAACTTTGCCTTGCATTGTTAGTCATGAGATATTTTTCATTAATATGCCTTGCCATAACCATGAATATCGATTTTTTATCGATATTTATTATTTTTCCGAAATCTGAGGTAGACAGTGACCTTCCTCATGCTTTAAAGGTCATGTATGCGAAATTTTATCAAGATCGGAATAAAACTGTAGATTTGTATAAAAAACGTACACACAGATCCACAGACCCACCCACAGACAGACCCGCAGACAGACCCACAAACATCCTTCTTTATATATATAGATAGATAGATATATCGGAAAAATAATAATGACGAGATAGATGCCGTTATTCATTATTATTTTCGTCAGTTGTTGAATATCGTACATGGCACGAATCAGTCAGAAATATTATCTAAATCTGTTCAATACACAGTGCACAAATGGTACTTTTTCGACCCCACCCAGCAATTTTCAATCGCGAGATATATTAAGTAATATATCAAACAAATCGTAATGACGAGATAGAAGTGGATATAAATTACTATTTTCGCCAACTAATAAATATGGTTCCGGGAATGAACCATTTTGAAAATGGTAGAAATCGAAACATTGGCACGTGCTCTAATGGTACCCTTATGACACTTTCAGAAATTTTCAATGATAAAATATGGCATGTATATATCAAACAAATTGGGATGATGTATCATGAATGAATATAACGTAAAATTAATGATAGTCCAAATTGGTTTCAAGAAACCTGGTTTAGTGGAACCATTCTGGTTTTGGGAACTATTATGTTTCATTGGAATTTTCAATGCTGAAGTATGGCATATAATATAGGAAACGACTTGGAATGAGGTGCCATGAATGAATATAACGTAAAATTAATAATAGTCTATTGGAGTTACTCAATACCACCAAACAATCAACTTTGTATAAAATTTAGCTAAAGGCAACTACCATTGCCACTGGCATATGGCCCTCGTCACTATTAAGGATATTATTGGTTGTTTTATTTTTTTACAATTTCAATTGATTCTAAGAAAAATAACAATTTTCTATCTCTCCATCTATGTATGACTTTGAATAAGTCAGTAGAAAAGTCATGTTTATCATTAATTATATGGTCTGCAAAAGAAGAAACCCCTAGCTTTGAATTTTTATATACAGGATATGTGTTCTTTCATTTGGTGTTTTACCCCTATCTGTGAGCTTCCCAAATAAAAACGGTCACACGATGCACAATTAAATTTGTAAACACCCGGACACTCTTCTACTGGAATTTTGTCTTTTATTAAGCTAAGCGATTTTTTATAATGTTCCCGCTTTTATAAACAATTTTATAACCAAACCCTTTACATATTTTCCTTAGCCCTTTGTTTAATGCATAGTTAAAGGGCAGAACTAGCACTTGGAATGAGGTGTCATGAATGAATATAACGTAAAATTAATGATAGTCGAAATCGTTTTCAAGGAACCTGGTTAAGTGGAACCATTCTGGTTTAGTGGAACCATTCTGGTTTACTGAATTTTTCAATGCTAAAATATTGCATGTAATATATCAAACGACTTAGAATGATGTGTCATGAATGAGTATAAAGTAAAGTTAATGATAGTTCAAATTGGTTTCAAGGAACCTGGTTTAGTGGAACCATTAAGGTTCATTGGATCTTTCAATGCTAAAATATGGCATGCGATATATCAAACAACTTGGGATGATGTGCCATGAATCAATATAATGTAAAATTAATGATAGTCGAAATTGGTTCAAAGGTACTAGGTTTAATGGTATCTTTATGGTCCATTAGAAACTTGAAATGTTAACATAGGGCTGTTTAAAAATATAGTTCTGCGAATGAATATTTTACCCTTTCGTTTCTTGGTCATGCCATTCCGTTATGGTTTATTAAGTAACGAAAGGTGCTTTATGCTATCAGTGTGGTGAAACGTGTCTGTCTGCCTGTAACACTAACTCCTCCGAGGCTATGAAAGATTTTCAAAATCTGTTTTCGTCAGTCGATGAATATGGTTCATGACACGAACCAATCACAAATATTATCTTAATCGGTTCATTGGCACGTGCATAAATGGTACCTCAATTTTCCTGCCAAGCAATTTTCAATGGGAAGAATATTAGGTAATATATCAAACAAATTGTAATGATGAGATAGAAAGGATCATTCATTACTATTTCGTAAGTCGATAAATGTGGTACATGGCACGAACCAATTACATAAATTATCCAAATTCGTTCAATAGCATGTGCACAAATGGTACCTTCACGTTCCCACCAAGGAATTTTCAATGGAGTGATATATTAAGTAATATATCAAACAAATCCTAATGACGAGATTGGAGCGGATAAAAATTACTATTTTCGCCAATAATTAAATGTGGTTCCTGGAATGCACCATTTTGAAAATGGTCGAAATCGAAACAATGTCACGAGCTCTAATGGTACCCTTTTGATACCCTCAAATGTTTTAAATGGTAAAATATGGCATGTGATATATATAACTGTTTGTAATGACGAGTCATGAATGAATATAACGTAAAGTTAATGATAGTCGAAAATGGTTTCAAGAAACCTGGTTTAGTGGAACCATTATGGCTCACTGGAACTGTCAATGCTAAAATATGGCATGTAATATATCAAATGGCTTGGAATGACGTGTCATGAATGATTATAACGTAAAATTAATGATAGTCGAAATTGCTTTCAAGGAACCTGGCTTAGTGGAACCATTGTGGTTCATTGGAACTTTCAATGCTAAAATATGGCATGTGATATACCAAAACAACTTGAAATGATGTGTCATGACTGAATATAAAGTAAAATTATTGATAGTCGAAATTGGTTCAAAGGTACGTGGTGTAATGGTATCTTAATGTTCCATTAGAAACTTACAATATCAACATAGGCCTGTTTAAAAATATAGTTCTGCGAATGGTTTAGTTTAACCTTTCGGTGCTTGGTTATGTTATTTCTTAATGGTTTATTAGGTACCAAAAGGTGCGTTATGCTATCAGTGTGAGAAAACGTGTCTGTCTGTCTGTCTGTCCGTCTGTTCGACTTGAAATCATGGGTCATGAATGAATATAACGTAAAATAATGATAATCCATATTGGTTCAAAGGCACGTCGTTAATGGATCATTATGGTCCATTAGAAACTTGCAATATTAACATAGGGCGGTTTAAAATATGGTTCCGCGAATGATTTAGTTCAGATTTTCGGTACTTGGTTATGTCATTCCTTAATGGTTTATTAAATACCGAAAGGTGCTTTATGCTATCAGTTTGGGTAAACGTGTCTGTCTGTCTGTATGACTGTAACTCTAACTCCTCCGAGGCTATGAAAGAATTTCAAAATCCATTTTCTTCAGTCGATTAATATGGTTCTTGGCACGAACCAATCACAAATATAATCTATATCAGTTCATTTTTACGTGCACAAATGGTAAAGCAATTTTTAATGGGAAGATATATTAAGTAATACATCAAACAAATCGTAATGACGAGACAGAAGCGCATATAAATTACTATTTTCGCCAATTAATATACAGTGTTTTTTTTGAATTGAGTACAGATTTTTTGGGAGATGATAGAAGAGGTCCCTAGAAGTATTTTTTGTCATATGAACATGGGGTCCCCGCAGCTCCGTTTACTTACAATACTGCATTGAACAATCAAATGTCACCGGGACGCAGTGTGCGTTGGTAGGCCTAGATTATTTTATTTTTAACAATCAACACAAGCAATCTACCGTAATAATTTTTAAAATAATTACTTATTGGGCCATATCTCTTATCATGCCGTCTTATCGGGCAAACAGGAGCAGCTCCCTGGAGGAGGAGCTCCCTGGTCTTCTTGAAGAAGTTTCACTAATGACCAGACATTTTATGTGGTTTCAACAGGACGGCGCACCTTCGCATTACACAAGTGCAGTTAGAGATTACCTAAATGAGACATATCCTGGTCGTTGCATTGGTCGTGGCGTATCAGTTGCTTGGCCACCGAGATCGCCAGATCTCACACCGATGGATTTTTTTTATGGGGAAGCATAAAATCAATGGTGTACTCCGAACCCGTATATACCGAAGAAGAATTGGCGGCTCGGGTTGTCACGACAGCAGGTCACATCCGCGACCGTGCAAATCAACTGTTTCCACGCGTACATCAATCCATCATAAGGCGTTGCGAATTGTGCTATGAAGCAAATGGCGGTCATTTCGAACAATTACTGTAACAGTCATACAGTAGAGTGCTTGTGTTAATTATTAAAAATAAAATAAACTAGGCCTACCAACGCACACTGCGTCCCGGTGTCATTTGATTGTTTAATGCAGTATTGTAAGTAAACGGAGCTACGGGGACCCCATGTTCATATGACAAAAAATACTAATAAAGACCTCTTCTCTCATCTCCCAAAAAATCTGTACTCAATTCAAAAACACCCTGTATATAATTCCGGAAATGAACCGGGTTGAAATCGAAACAATTACACGTGCTTTAATGCTAACCTTATGACACCCTCAATATTTTCAATAATAAGATATGGCATTTAATATATTAAACAACTTGGAATGATGTGCCATGAATAGATATAAAGTAAAAAAATGATAGACATAATTGGTTCCAAGGATCCCAGTTTAGTGGAACCATTATGGTTCATTGTAACATTCAATACTTATGTATGGCATGTAATATATCAAACAACTTAAAATGATGTTTCATAAATGAATACAAGATACAATTAATGAAAATTCAAATTGGTTCAAAGGTATGTGTTTTTAATGGCATCTTTATGGTCAATTAGAAACTTACAATGGTTAACATTGGGCATTTAAAATTATGGTTCCGCGAATGGTTTCGTTTAACCTTGCTTTGCTTAGTTATGTCATTCCTTAAGGGTTTATTCCTTACTATTTTCGTCAGTCGACGAATATGGTACATGGCACGAACCAGTCACAAATATTCTCCTAATTGGTTCAATAGCACGTGATCAAATGGTACCTTCACAACCCCACCTAGCAATTTTCAATGGAGATATGTATTAAGTATTATATCAAACAAATCGTAATGACGAGGTAGAATCTGACAGTAATTACTATTTTCAATGATAAGATATGGCATGTAATATATCAACGACTTGGAATGTGGTGTCATGAATGAATATAACCTAAAATTATTGATAGTCGAAATTAGTTCAAATTCACTTGGTTTAGTAAAACCATTATTGTTCATTGGAACTTTCAATGCTAAAATATAGCATGTAATATATCACACGACTTAGAATGAGGTGTCATGAATGAATTTAACGTAAAAATATTGATAGTCGAATTTGGTTGGAAAGAACCTGGTTTAGTGGAACCATTAAGATTCATTGGAACTTTTAATGATAATGTATGGCATGTAATATATCCAACGACTTGCAGTGATATGTCATGAATGAATATAACGTAAAACTAATGATAGTCGAGATTGTTTCAAAGGTACGTGGTTTAATGGAATCATTATTGTCGATTAGAAACTTACAATGTTAACATAGGGCGGTTTAAAAATATGATTCCGCGAATGGTTTAGTTTAACCTTTCGGTAATTGGTTATGTCATTCCTCAATGGTTATTAACTACTGAATGGTGCTTTATGCTAACTGTGTGGGGAAACGTGTTTGTCTGTTTTTCTGTCTCTCCGTAACTCTAACTCCTACGAGGCTATGAAAGATTTTGAAAATCTGTTTTCATCAGACAATGAATATGGTTCATGGCACGAGACAGTCACAAATAATATCTAAATCTATTCATAAGCACGTGCACAAATGGTACTCTATTTTCTCACCTAGCAATTTTTAATGGGAAGATATATTAAGTATTATATTATACGAGTCGTAAAGACGAGTTATATGCGTATATAAATTACTGTTTTCGCCAATTGGTAAATATGTTACTGGGAATGAACCATTTTGAAAATGGTTGTAATCGAAACAATGGCACGTGCTCAATCGGGATGATGTATCATGAATGAATATATCGTAAAAACTATGGGTAGTCGAAATTGGTTCAAAGGCACCTGGTTTAGTATAACCATAATGGTTTATTGGAACTGTCAATGCTAAAATATGGCATGTAATATATCAAACAACTCAAATATATCAAATGGATTCTACTCATAACTAGGGGATGACTCTTTATTTGCCTTCAAGGACTTAAAGGAATCAACTAGGAGTAGAAGTTTAATGTCCAATCCGTACTTTCCAGTTGTGGCAGCCTATTAGTAATCATGCCTTGTGCATGGTGAACGGACGCGGATGGGCTTCCTCCAACACGCACTGGGCGAGCGCGGAGGATTTTCACCCACTACTCTCTAAACACTTGCCTCCGACAGATCTAATTGTCGAGAAGATAGAAGATACAGATCATACAGGTCGATGCACCAACCACAAGCTACTCTGATGTTCTCATAAAAAGTCGATAACTTTTATGAAGAAGTTAGCAAGATGAACCAAACAGGAAACTATTATCTGAAAATTGTCATGGGCGACTTTAACGCCCGTGTTGGAGAAAAAAGGAGAAAATTTTCTTGGTAGTCATGGTTATGGAACAAGAAATGAAAGAGGAAACAACTGGTAGACTTTGCGGAGTACGAACAACTGTACGTCATGAATTCCTTTTTCAAGAAGAAACCTGATAGTAAATGGACTTGGAAAAGCCCAAATGGAGCAACTAGTGAAATAGATTAGATTCTGGCAAATAGGAAGCACTTGATCCAAGACTGCACTGTTCTCAACAACTTCAACACAGAAAGCGACCACAGACTGGTAAGATCAAGCTTGTTCTAAAAAAGAGAACTTTTCAGGAACACAAAGAAGATCATCAACATTGCATGCCTACAGGAATTCCATCCACAACTGCGAAATCGATTTGAAATCATACAGAGCGTCATCCAGGAAGATGAAATCACAGATATTTACAGGACACTAACTAAACACTTAAAGAAGCAGCGGAAGAAGTAGCTGGAGAATAAGTTTCCACACCACAGACGAAACTCACAGAAAAAACGAGGAAATTAATGAAAAAACGAAGAGAAATGAAGACAAAAAGAGAAGATACAAGATCAGAAATAAAATATGCGAAGCTTTGCAAGACAATTCGGAAACACATCGCAGAAGATGTTCGGAAGTTCAACTGCAAACTTGTCAAGAAAGCGGTTGAACATAACAAGAGTTTGAAAACTTCGAAGAGAAAGCTTTGCATTGGAAGAAGATTAATATTTGCACGCAAGACGGCAAATGGCACAATCACGAAAAATCGAAGTGAAATCATCGAAATTGTGGAGGACTTCTTTAATAAACTTTACAAATATGAGAATGAAAGGACGTAAGCAGAGCAGACCAACTGAAAGGAAATGATAAAGTATCACCGGTTATGGAAAGTGAAGTTGACATGGCTATTAAATCCATGAAGAAAGGAAAGTGCCACGGAGAAGATGAAATTACCATTGACCTGATTAAGGAAGCAGGAGAAGAATTCAACAGGTTACTGGCAATTATTTTCACGAAATGCCTTGAGATGTCAGACGTACCAGATGATTGTAATAATGCAATGATGGTTCTATTTTTCAAAAAAGGAGACAGAACTATCGCCTACCAGCCTTTTGTCAGTTGTTTATAAGATCTTCAGTAAAGTCCTGACAAATAGACTTGATTCAGCATTAGACTCAGCACATCCAAGAGAACAAGCGGGCTTTTAAAGCGGATATAGCACGATCGACCACATTCAAGTTATTAGAGAACTTATCGAACGCCACAGCGAATATAAAGTACCATTGTCACGTGCCAAACGCTTACACAGTGGAAGTATGCTGTATTATTGCAAAATATCAATATGAAGAGACATATGCCATCATTTTAGTCAAGGACCAAAATTGTTTATTAGCAAAATAAACTTGAATAATAATCAAAGATATGACAAAGTACACTTTGCATTAAATAAATTGAAATAACACCTAATACTAGTAATATACTGGAATAGTAGGACTATAATTTAGCCCAGAATCAAAATAGTGTTGCGAGTAAACTATTCAAAAGACACAAGATACTTTCATGCATAATTGCATAACTTAAATTAGTAACCTTGACTTCAAATGTGAAACTTTATCTACCTTGCCACGTGGTTGAGCAGAGTAAATGACAAGAGAGAGGAAAGAGATGAATTAAATAAATATTTTATTAATGGAAGAAATAATCAAGATGAATAAGCATTTATAACTTTAAAGCTTATGCAGGGGAAGTCTAATTTTCTAAGTTCAATAAAGTCTTTATAACGGTTAGTCGCAGAGTGAACTTTTGACTCCAAATCACCCTTCGCTAACCTGTTCCACACCCTTCGGTGATACGGAAGTATTCGCAAATTAGACGAATTGTCCCGGCGTAACTTCGAAACTTTTAATAGAGTAATATCCTTGTAGGTAGACATGCGCACTTCTCTGCGGTATAGGCGATTAGGAGACAGCAGTTTATTTATAGCTCGTCGCTCGATCGCCGCCGATAAACTTGCCGCAATTCCTTGAGAAGTGGTCGTGATGCTTAATATAGATTAGGAGACGCTTCTTAAGATGAGGAACGCCTGCGATGCGGCGTTTCCCGTAGCTTACACTGCTAGTTTAATTTTGACAACACTTGGTCATCGCAGCACTTTAAATGAGGTAGACTTAATAAACGTGAATACGTGTTTAACACACCACGCTTCAGCAAAGGCACACTATAATCTTGACGTAGCACTCAATTTAATAAACACTACACAAGTCGGACATAGTACACTTTACGGGTCACACTTCATTTATATTTTCTTTGACTCGGGCAACTGTAGCACCATAAAACACATACATATATAAATCGTAGACAACGACGCAATCAAAACCACTTAATGAGATAACTTATTGAACACTATTTCCTGCACCACATCAATATTTTGCCATTTTGATCACAACCATAAAATGTATATTTCACCATATACAACTTTGATTAACATAAGCCGTCAAACAAACACGCTTTGATAGGACACACTAGAAATGCACACACATTGACGATTAATAGTCTTAGACTAACTTTGAAACATATTCGGATGCTCGCAGCACACTTTCACCGGATTAAGAAGAGATGCAAAGTATTCTTTCCACCTATGCAATACGCTCTCCTCCGTTTTCAGAAGCCTCCCATCGGAACTGTTAATAGTTTGTGATGAAAGAGACTTCTTTCCACGGAGGCGGCGCACGGTCTGCCAGAAAACCTTGTTTGCCGACGTGAATTAACGATCGTATTTAGCGCTCCGTGACATCTTCACACTGCTGAAGGAGTAGAAGGAAATATAAGTCACATATAGTAACTAGCTTTGAACACGTACAAACCGTAATTTCTACTTAATCTCCTTTTGGATTAGCGCTTCAACAATAGTTTTTGGCCAGACAGGACGTGCATGTGAATTATCGAAGTATGACACTCCCGTTGACGGAAGAACAAGACGTTATCCGAAAGAACTGAGTTCCGCTAAGTCCTAGCTCGGAATTATTTATTGGAGAGCGGCAACGGGCACTTTGCAATGAACCCTCCTGTTCCTCCCAAGCAATAACCGCAAAGGGAAGACGGGAGCACTCCTAATGCCTCGTCCCTTTCAGGAGTCCGTCCGCATTGTGGCGGAATAGCATGAGAAACGTATCCGCCTGACAGATAGGTATTTTGGCATGAAATGCCGTGACGTTATGCCCTAATCGTTCTTGCACCCATACGTTAATGGAAAATAAAGATATCGGCCTACCGTATCTGCTTGACAGGCGTCGTCCATACGTCGTACACGCTCGCTCAGAGTTCGCAGGCTGCTTGACGACGTTACTCTCGCTTGCTCTCGGCGTTTCCTCACGCTTTAACTATTCGAGGACTCGCTCCATCGCCTTGAGAAGATTCCCTTGCAGGCCGTCTGAGTGCACGCTGCCTCTCTCTATAGCGTTGACGGTCGTCTCCCTCGTACCCCTTGCCGACCGCTCTTGCCTTTTCGTTGGCGACTCCCCCGTCGCTCAGCGATTCGCTTGCCGTCATGCTTTCGTTCGTCTCGTCGGGGAAAACGTGCTCACACGCTTGCGCGTGCAGCTGGCGAGTTTCTATCCCATTCATATGATGCCGTACATCGTAGCGGCCGGTTCTAACGTCCTTCCACCTTCGCCTACATGTTTTCTGTCCTTTCTCTCTCTCTCGCACAGGTGATCCTGTCGGGATGACATCGTTGACGTACAGTCATGGACAAAAAAAAACGTTCCCTCACTCTGTGCTACTATATTTTTAAATGAGCGTTTACTACTCTTCCAGTAGGTGTCTGATAACGTTTAGTTCAGTCAGAAAGTTATCTAAATTTTTAACCAATAAAATCATACCATCCTATTTTAAACGCTCATTTAAAAATATAGCAGCATAGAGTGAGGGGGCGTTTTTTTTGTCCATGACTGTATGTGTCACCTCCGACGTAATCCGCTTTCGCTAGCTTTGATGATCGCTTAAGTCGACGCGATCCACGTGACATACCTTGACTTACGGTAACGCAAAAATACATAGATAATTAGGCAATGTAATTTTAAGCATTGCAACGACAATTCGTAAATAGTCTCAACCTACGGAACTTTTAAAACAAAGTTACAATACACAAATATAGTTAAACTTAGCAAATGTAGACGTATTATAATAACCAACTCAGATTCAAATAATTCCTGCCAATCACTTCGTATTCGATTCTAGCAGAACTTATATGAGACACAAATTAATTAAAGGCGTAATACAAATACGTATATACGACTCTTAAAGTTCACAGTCTTCAAATAGCTAATGTTAACTTTCAACTTCTAATCACTCTGAGTACTCGTATATAAGGGCAACAAATATTAAATGTCACAAGTCTCAAATTCTAATAAAGTTCGAAAGTCTTATTCAGTAACACTTTGACATCACTCTGAGCCAAAAAGAATAGGGACTACTAAGGAACTATTTCCCATAAATTTACTACAATATCATGAAATACTAAATTCATTTAAATTTTAGCAAACTTTAAGTTTGACAAATAGCGTGATTTTAAATAACATCCACTAAGTTAATTTCCTAGGCAAACTTTATAAGCACATGTGCATGTTGGCGACCTTTCTGAATTGAATAAATAATTCGCATAAAACATGTCGTTAAACGTATGTCAGCACTCTTAAATGTTTAACAAATACATAAATGTATCGAGCTATCGTTCATTTATGAGATTCCGGAACGTAACTTTTTATTCAGCAAATCTTTAGTTTTAAATAAGCCATAAATAGCTACTACAGCTTTGAACTGTTGATACTATAAATCACAGTCAAATATACAATATCATTAATCGTCGTAGTATACTTCTAAACGACGCGCATTAATCATGAATAAGGACGAATATCACTAGACTTAGCAGAATTCGCTCTTTTAACACCACAAATCGATACGACGTCTAATTGTCTCCGTTTGGATTTGTAGAGCTAAGAAAATTTGGCGAAACTCGATTTGCTCCCATGTTCGGGCTGGCATTTCGGTGGCGATTTCAACGACTGTTTCAATTTTTCTGTTCTTGAGGGTTTCAATGTCATCAACGTTGGTCTTGTGCATTCTGTCTTTTATAAATCCTCAGAAGAAAAAATCCAGAGTGTTCGGATCGGATGAGCGAGGGGGCCAAGGGACTGGACCATCCCTTCCAATCTATCGTCCTGGAAATTTGTATCAAGGCACTGCCTAACCTGCAGGCCCCAATGAGGAGGTGCTCCATCTTATTGGAGACTAAGGCCCGTATTCAGAATGAACGCTCATACTCTTGCTCTTACTCAAACCATCGTTGAGAACGAATTCAACAATAAGAAATTTGGATTCAACAATGGTCCTGAGTAAGAGCAAGAGCAAGAGTGCTCATTCTAGATACCAGCCTATGTTGGGTGCAGTTCTTCCACCTGTGGAATTAGATAGTTCTCTAGCATATCTAGGTAGGTTGCACTAATAATGGTGTCTTCAGTGATAAAGGAAGGTTCGATTGCTCGATCATGCATTAAACCGCACCAAAATGCTAGCCCCAACATGGGA